>JAZHYW010006123.1:0-34402 GCA_037355805.1 Ixodes ricinus | reverse complement strand
GTGTATTGCTAATGGCTTAGGTCATTGCAGGCACAGTATAATTAAGCGATGGCTAGAATTTCCTCATATTACTTGAAACACATTATACGTAAACAAAATTTGCAATAAAGAGCAATCTGTCATTTGTTGCTGCTGAGGTAGTATGACAATGGATGAAAAAGAAGAGATCACAGCGCATACTTGCTTGGAGTGAAACTAGCATTCAGCTGTTCTGCCGCCCGGCGGTAATTTGTTCGACGCAAAGAAGGAAAAGAAATTGAAGACACGAGTTTGCCGATTTCATTCGCGACTTGCACTCTCGTGAACATAGGCAACTGACATCAGTAATAGTTTGTTCGTCATTATTTTGATAAATTTGGCCCTTTCTGAGTACAAGGGAAAATGAGAGGCCCTGCAGTACAAGTTTATTTTACCAGATACTGGGTAACTGGCAATTCGCGAATGTTGCTATTGGCCTACGAGGCAGATTATGAATCTGCTAATAATGTTATTTTCCACCACAGAGCAGTGGAACCATTTTCTGAAGTACCTGTTATCTGTTCATCGATTAGCCTAACAATTACGTCTTCCATTGAAAGCTGGGGTTGCGCGTTTGCATTGTTTTGTTCATTGTTAACAATATTATTTTTGCATTATCCATTTCTTTCTACTTTGTGCTTCGTTCGACAGTGGGAGTTGTTGCGTTGATGAATGAAGTTGATGATGTAAGATGGTCTCTTTGCAAAGAATACAAGTGAGTTGTTCGTTTCACTTATCAACTCGCTATGTTAATGTTGGCAATAGGCTGTGAATACGATTTAGATTGCCGTCTGTAACATTTCCCATTTGATGTAAAAAAATACATTATACTCAGTATTACCGCGCAATAATTTCAACAATGTTGATATGTAGAAGGTTGCATGTAACATAGTATCTGTTGTGTGATTATTGGCTACCAAAACAGTATTTTGGGATATTCACACTTGAAGAATACTAGAATATTTTTGGAAACAAGTTACATCACTGTCGTTTGGCGGCATTTTCAGAGTGCGAGGCATGAATAGAACACACAACGCAGGCAATGCCGGACTCTAAGAAATTAGTACCTGTTGATTTCTTGTTTGAACGATGGGAAGGGACCGCGCCCGGCATAATATTGTCCAGGGCCATACGTCGAAAGGTGCCAAAGGTCGGCCCAAGGAGAGCCAGAGTTTTCAGATAAGTCTGTTCACCTTTGAAATTGTCTTTTCCAATTCTATCTTGCTCACACCGTTTCAACTTAAATATTTAACATTCAAGTCTTCCATTATACGGCTTCGAGTTTTCAATGTTAATTGGCAGACATTCACATAAAACATTCCAGTTGGCGGTGAGATGCCATGTAATCTAAATGCTGTGTGATCAGAATTGGCGAGTTGCGGGAACATGCATCAAGTTTCTTTTGCTTCAGTCCTGTGTTTATCTGTAACAGGCCTTACCAAGGAGTTTTTGAGAATGATTAACGATTCTATGAAAGAAAATGCCATGACGAGCGATTGAAAGACAGGCTGTTTCATTGTGATTAACAAGTATATCCAGTATGCAGTTTCCTGGAAATAACGTCATCCATGTGTCTGATGCCTGTTCCCATCTTCGTGGCTTCTGTTTTGTTTTTCGCTTACTACAGTTGGCCACTGGCGATGCCGGAAGAAGTTTGCATTGATGTTTAAAGAGGAAGGAGGCGCTAATTCATTGGGGGTAATTTCAAAGATATTACTGTTCTACTGATTTTCGCACAGATCTGTAGTATTCGTTGAGCATCTTCGGCAACAATAATATGGTTTCAAACTAAGAAAACGCATGATGTAGAAAAATAAAGAGTTAAAACTCGAGATGTAGTAAACAAACTTTGATCTCGATTCTTCAGGCGAATATAGAGTAGGAAACATGCGAATATATATCGAGAAATTACATGTCAAAATAAAACCATTAAATCTGCGGTTGATTTATAAAGGGTGATATGTTAAGCACGTTAAAGAAAACATATGCAGCATTTGCTTAGGAGTACAAGGAGTACATGTATTTTTGTTCTAAACATGAGGAAGCCACTATTACTCGGATTGGATGAATTGTCGGCGTATAGTGAATGCATTATAATACTCTACATTCTTCCAGCGTCAAGTAGTTTCAACGCGCTATTGCAACACTCAGTTCCGCGTAGAGGGTACTACACTCTGTCCCATATGTATCACTCAGTGCTCATGCATCGATGTCGAGTTGAGATACTCTTATTAGGCATGGTTGATAGCCGTTGATATATCGCGCAATAAGCACGTGAGCATCAAGACCAAAATAAATAATTAGGTCGAACAAGCTAAAGTGATTACTGTTTTACCAGTTTTTTTAATGCTGCATTGTTGGTTTAATAAAGAACCGCCTGACTATCAAGTTACCCGTGAAATTTGTGAATTATTGTCCGTTCCGGCGGATTGCAACGGGGGATTGATGCCTTGGGGCAAGTTACATGAGATAAGGGCGCACCCCCTATTTCCCAGAGCGTAGTGAATAGCGAGGTTAAAGAGATAAGCATAGCTCCAGTTTTATCGAGACATAAATCGTTGCCACGTCGCGGTACCAGTTCAGTGCATAGGAGTAACTTTTTCATGTCAATTGCGACTCTGAGCGCCAGCGTGGCGCGCTGTACTGACGCGTAGCAGGGATTGCGCGATGATCTGGCAAAAATCGCTTTACAAATATACGTTTGCAAATGTTTGCAACAGGTTTCGATTCTTTGCATTGAAGGGTATCATTACGCTAAAGCTGATGGGACGCTGCGATAAAACGCAGTGTGTTGAAAGCAACGACGGATGACTGAGTCACTCCGGGAAAATAAATGAAGGTTCATTACTAAATACGTGTATACAATATTATATTTGTTGAGTAAGCACAGAGGTAGTTATGTTCATTTTAATTGCGGGATTAAATATAATACAAACCAATTTCATTAACACGTTACCAAAGCTTACTTCTGCACGTTACCCCTAATGACAAATTTCAAAGATTGACCAGATGTGTTAAAACACGCATATTTGCAGGAGTATATGACCACTGTTGACGGTGAAGAAAACAATAGTTTCTTTGAGAAATAATATTATTTCAGCTCACAAATGCATCTACTTGACTACGGAAAAAGTGCCGTGAAACGCATGTAGAAATAATAAAGATGAAAACTATACGCATGCTGGTTTTCTTAGAGCAGTGAAACAGTTCAACGCTGTATGTATAGGCCAGTTACTCTCTGTCACTGGTGATTGCATTGTAGGTACACAAATGTTGCAAAATGGCGGATATAAATAACCTAGTCAATGCATTAAGTGAATGATGGCTGAGGAATAGGCACAATTTTATACTTCAAGCTAGCTCATACATTTGCATTTGAAGTGTCTTCGCTCTTTATCCAGTGTTCTGTTCCATTCTCTGACCACAATTAACACCACTTCCTTTCTCTGTGCTGCATGCGACAGTAGAGAAGTGGTGGAAGGACGAAAAATACTGTATCATTAAAATTCTGAAATACGTCACTGCATGATGTTAAAATTCTCAGTTTCTGAATTTCAAAGGCTCTTCAGATCCTCTAACATTTTTTGAAGCGCAAGAAGAAGCACTCGATAATCTGTGAATGACGGGCCTAATTCCTTTTTACAACGAAAGTGTGAGGTCATGTAACTTCAAGAAGGCGGTTCGTGTATAATACTTGCCTGTGAAAAATTACTGCTGTACACTTGACTGCACTGGTATATTCACTAAGAATTTTAATTGAAATCACTCGGATATTCTTCAGTTGTTTCACCATTTTATCAGAATTTTAAGGTCCTTTACTTGCATTCTTATAATTACCGGGTGCATATCGACTCCAAAATTCATGAAGAATGTTTTGAGATATTCGTACCCTTGTTTACATTAAAAAATTTTCGTTAAATTGCGCAATGGCGTGCAGGAGCCCACAATGTGTACATGGTCATGACCCACACTATGACAGCAGCGATTCCGCGAATGAATAGCCCCTAGACTCATCAGAGGCAAATTTAAGAACACACGTACACAGGGCCATTCGGCGCATTGTTCGCGTCGTGAGGTATCCAGTTGGATATACCTGTGCAAAGGCGACTTCAAATGCCGACATACAGATTGTGACTATCATATAATTTACTTAGGTTTGAATGGTTTTACAGGTGGTTATGTGAGCTGATACCGTTCTAAGGTAACTCTGATAGGGATGCTTTTATCACGCAAACGAATAATATTGTTAGTTGTAAGCTGATAACAATAAATTTCAAGAAAATATTGCCAGAGGATACGTTCAGTTCTAGCGATCTTTAAATATCAGCTTCAGTGGCAATTACTGTACCCTCAATTTATAACGGACATGTATTTGACTCCCAATTTCAACCGTAACCAGTAAACTTCTTCGCGCTAGTTGGTTGTCGTCCTCAACCGGTACACTCTGGAAGAAAAATACTGCCGAAATACGCAGTTCCCAGCCATCATGCTATCTACAACGAAAACATAGTCCCTATGACGGTCTCATCTGCCCTACCGTTCTCTGCATTTTCAACCCATCCTTCTCGTCGAGAGTATACGTTAATGATACCGTAGTCATTAACGGTCAAAACTGTACGGGCTCATTAGGCGCATGTATCCAAACAGAGAGAATGCCAACGCGATAGCGAAAGGCCCGCGCGCTGATCTTGTCTCATATGACCTCTTCCGCAGGAGCGCCGCTAGGTCGTTCGCTATCAAGCAGATGGCCCTCCCAGATTTCGATTGTCACAAACTGAATTATTTGGCTCTTCGAAAGAAACCGTCAATATTGACTTCCAAATAAATGAAGTACGCTAATACCAATTGCCGTCTTAATTGAAGAACATGTGCCTGCATCTAACGGCCAAGGTGTACACAGCCCCAATCAGATTTACCAACGATTCGTAGAGCAGCCGTATGTGGCCATTTCATGATCGAGATTCAAAAGGTATTTGCTTTCACTTCAAATAATGTTTAAAATACGTGAATGTCTGGCTGAGTGTTTTTGGTGATGAAAATACAGGCGTGCTGTTGTGACCTGCGTCGAAATTTCAGTGAATTCTTATCAATTCTACTGTGGATAGATAAGTACCAAAGGTTGTTTTCTCTAAAACTTCGACCAAGTAGAAAGGGGTTCACAGAAAAAGCTGTAATATTGTTTGTTCATCTATTTGAATGACTCATTTTGCCTAAAGAAAATAGCCTGCGAGGTGCTCCGGCAGAGAGAGCGATGCTGCGAAAGATTTTGGCTAGCGAATGACCCCAATAAAAACATCAATCCAAAAAATATCTCTTCAGTTTTATTGCTCCATTCTTTGTTCGGCATTCACAAATCGGTGTTGAAGTCTCATTAGTTGACTTAAAAACTAATAATTTTGCAATGCTATAACTTTGTCATCGTCGCGTTTTCATTCGAGTCCTGATTTTCACTCCAAGAAACAAAATCAAAGACGTTTTACAACTCTTCAGTAACTAGAGCGCAGCTCTGAAGAGGAGTGGATATTTTCTGCCTCCTCCCATTAGGAAGTGAACTACATTTCGCTAAATTCAGACGAAAATTTCGGGCCCTTATATCATGGGAAATTTTGCGCCACTAAATTTCCGTTAATGGCGCGGTATGTTTAGCAGAGAATTTTTCCAGCAATTTCAGCGGGAAATTTTCCTAATTTTTTCATTTGGGAGCCTTTGTAAATACACGTGATCATTGTGACGTCATTATGGGAAACGTCCCACAGCGGCTGCAGATGCTGATCAGACGCCAAACGGCATTGCTTTGCAGAGCTGTGTCACTTCAAACTTTACGTGATTGACTGAACAACGAGAAGCATCTGTTTTATGGCAGTTGTTTTGAGGCCCGGAATGCTTCTCGTTGTTCAGGGAATCCAGTCACGCAATAACTTTGGTGACAGCGATGTTTTAGAGCGCAGCTCTTAGGGCCCGTTTCCGGCTTGACCGTCGGCGTCACCGCCAGGCCGCCGCGGCGTCACCGCGCGTTGTACAATGGGACGTTTCCCATAATGACGTCACACGTGACGTCACTGTGACGTCCGAGGGCCACGAGGTAGAGAAATAGAGGACGAAGTTTTCCCGCTGAATTTAGCGGAAAACATTCTCTGCTAAACGTACTAGAAACATTTCCCCGCTAAATTTAACGGAAAATTTCTCCGCTTAATTTGGCGCAAAATTTTCCCCGCTAATTATAGGGCGAAATTTTTTTCGTCTGAATTTAGCGAGAAATGTAAGCTAAAATTTCCCGCTTAATGGGAGGGGAGCAGAAAAGGAGGAGGGAGAGAGCAGGGGGAGGGGGCATTACCCCACTCTTCTTCAAGAGCTGCGCTCTAATTCGGCGTTACTGAGAGTTGTAAACGTCTTTGATTTTGTTTCTTGAAATAATCAGGATAATCTCACGGAGAAGCGCCCATCAAAGTGAGGCGACGTTGAACCAAAGTTACCTAACATTACTTTTAGAAATGTAGACTGAAGTCAACCTATTGAGACTTCAACACCGATTTGTGAAAATGCCAACAAAAGAATGGAGCAGTAAAACTGAAAGATATTTTTGGATTGATGTTTTATTGGGGCTATCATTTGCTAGCCATCTTTCGCAGCTCGTGGTTTCTCTCTGCCAGGCACCTCGCAGGCTATTTTCTTTAGAGCAAATGGTCATTCAAGCGATATAGATGAACAAACAATATTGCAGCTTTTTCTGTGAACACTTCTACTTGGTCGAAGTTTTTAGAAAAACAATGACCTTTGAACCTTATCTATTATCCACACGTACAATCCAAATTGTTAAAAATTCACTGAAGGCTTTTTCGACACTTTGCAGGTCGTGATAACTAGCACGCCAGCCGGTTTTTCATCACCATAGGCACTCAGCAGACGTTCGATGACGCAAGAAAGACGTGCGGTGAAGAGCAAATACCTCGAATCTCGATGAAATCGTAAAGCTTGGACCACATACGAGCTGCTCTACGAATCGTTGGTAAGTCTAAGGACGAAACTTGATTGGGAGCTGTGCTACCTCGTGTACGTTAAGGTGTTTTTGAAGGCTACAGAAAATGTTGTTCTGAAATTAGAAGCCCTGATTAAGACGCCGAATTAATTTTGTGCAGTATAAAATTTCATTTATTTAAAACTCAATATTAACGGTTTCTTTCGAGAAACCGTTAATAGCTCGGTTTTAATTGACAATCGAAGTTAAGCTGGGGAGAACCCGTCTGCTTGCTGTGCGGGGCTTGCGACCCCCCAACGCGGCGGCGCCTAGGCTGCGGGAAGGTGGCGTCGGGGGCGCCGACGTCTCCCCAGGAGTTGGGAGGATGGAGCCTGAGGGAACAAGACTCGAAAGAATCCGCGCGGAGGACTCGCTCACGGCGTTAGCGTGGCTTTCTTCTCTGTTGTAGTTGTTACCTAGTGCAGGGGAAACTACGACGACATATAGCTGGCCGGTATGACACCTCCGATCGGATGCTCAGTGTCAACTTTGAAGGTTTTGACCGTTGTTGTGGCTTACGGCGGTCGCGGTGGACCTCGCCGGTGACTGCATCATTAGGAGCTACCTGACCGCCGTGGGATTTGAAGTGACTGGTTTCTTCCTCGACGGGAAAGAGTGGGTTGAAAATGCCAAAAAGAGGAACGGTAGAGGCGAAAGCTGGACTTTGCTAGAGACTTTGGAGGAGTCAAGATGGTCGCCCGGGTTGGGAGTTTGAATGTTTTAGCGCATTTGTAAATAGATGTACATAGGTGAAGAAAAGCAGAGCCTGCCGTGACTCGGCAATGTGTCCGCACACCAAGCCCCAGAGTATCAAGGGCTGACCCATCGTCCTACCGGTTCCGGGGGGACCGACAACTCAACTAGCGCGAGAGAGAAGTTTACTAGTGGTTACGGTCCGGTTTGAATCGAAGGCAAGAGCCGGGAGTCAAAGACATGTCCGTTACATAAGTGAGGGTTTTTGTCGCACACTACAGTTGCCACGAGATTCGCAGTGCCGATATTTAAAAATCACTAAACTGAGGCGTCAAACTTCGATAGAACTCCGACGGTAGAGTTTTTAGCAGTGGCACCGTTGAAATTTATTGTTATCAACACAACACATCCAGGCGAGGCAGCTTAGATCCATTTTAAACAACTCCTTCCTATTATTCGTTTGCATTAAAGCGCATCTAAATCAGAAGTTGCCTTACGAACATTTATCAACAAGTTTCACATAACCACCTGTAAAACCATTCCAAACAAAGTAAATTATATGATAGTCACTGAGAAATAAATCTGGCAAGGAATACTGATCCGTAGAATTTGCAAGTCGCGAACACATGTCAAATACAAGGGATATCCCGCACTAAATATGCACTCACATGACGCGAACAAAGAGGTCGCCAGGCATTTTTCGCAATGTACGTGTGTTCTTAAATTTGCCTCTGATGAGTGGCTAGGGACTAATTCCTTTCACCCTGAAAGGTCCGCTGTGACGCAATGAATGTCTGAGGTCATGACCATGTGTACATTGTGGGGATGTCACCTCCTGCCGCACCATTGCGCGAGCAGCGAGGGCCGGCTCTTTTTGTGCCGCAATAATGCAAACAAGTACGAATATCTCGAAACAATCTAATTTCATGAATTTTGAATTTCGTCGATCTTTAATACCCGGTAATTATAAGAATGCAAGTAAAAAGGACCCTTAAAATTACAAATAAAAATGAACTAACACATGTTTGTCAATTCAAACAACTGGCAGTCAGCGAGCTTTCTTCCTACCGAATATCCGGTGTTTCCCAATACGTTCTTAGTGGAGGAGGTTATACCAGTTACAGTCAAGTATTATAACGCCAGCATTTATTTTCTGGGTGTGGTAATATACACAATTTCTCCTTCTTAAAGAGTTCTAAGCTCCCTGCCTGTACAGTACCTCCATACTTTGGACCAATATAACTTCGAGAACAAACCCGTCATTACAGAATTAGTATTTATCGAGTGCTAATGGGTTACAGCGCTTCAAATCAATTAGGTGGGATCTGAAGAGCCTTTTGAAATTCAAAGCTGCGAAGATTTTTTGTAAGTCGGTTCCTCGTAATATTACGTGACGATTATTCTAGAATTTTGTATGTTGCAGTGACGCACTCGCCAACTAGAATGGCGTCGTCATTCCACCACTTCTCTACTGTCGCGTGCAGCACGCGGGAGAGAAGAGAAAGAAAGGAAGCGGTGTTAATGGTGGTGCGGAGCACTAGCCTTTTGCAGTACGTTGATAGCTATTGACGTACGAGGGCCAGCGACAGGTGGCGCTCACTACTCGATACCAAACCCATGATTGTGAGCTAGCGGGTAGTATAAATCGTGCCTATTCCTCTGGCCCGTCAGTTCACTTGATGCGCTGACTAGAGTTGGTTTACTATCCGCCATTTTTTCGTATTTGTTGTTACCTACAAATAGTATATGCAATCACCAGTGACAGAGAGTATGCTATTTTAGCTCTTTACAGCGGTGAACTGACGGGATTCTGAACTATTCTGCTGCTCTAAGAAACCAGCATGCTTGTTATGAGTTTTCATCTTATTGGGCAAGTTTCCTACGCTTCAAAAATACGTTTCACATTTCGTTCTCGCGGCACCGGGGTCAAGATATGATGCATTTGTGAAGAAAACTGAAGAAGCAATATTATTTTCTTAAAGAAACTATTGTTTTCTTCACAAGATCCTTGACCGATCACAAATGCCAGTGAAAGTTCGCCAGATGCCCTCCTGTAATTAATGACGTGTTTTAACAATAAAGTGGTTCTCGTTTACATCTGATCAATCTTGGGGCGATGTTTAAAATTAGGGGTCAAGAAACAACGTGCAGAAGTAAACTTTTTAATTGTAGTGTTAATGAAATTGGTTTATTTTTTGTTATATTTAATCCACGATTTAAAGTGAACATAGCTTCCATATCCTGTGCTTACTCAACAAATATAATGTTGTATACGCATGTTGGTAATGAACCTTCATTTATTTTTCCAGTTCTTCAGTCATCCGTCGTTTGGCTCAACGCACGCCAGATATCGGGTTTATCACTGGCTAGATCCCATCCCTCAGCTTGTTGTGTGAGTACCCTTCAATGCAAGAATCAGAAACTTATGATTTTGCAAAGCGATTTTGCAAGCGATATGATTTGTAAAGCGATTTTGCAAAGATCATCGCACAATCTAAAAAATTCCGCACGTCAGTTACCTTACGCCACGCTAAAGAAGGTTTTGCGATAAAGTCACCATCAATAATTGACATAAAAAGTTCTCCTATGCACGTTTCGACTGGGCTGGAAAACGTACCACGACGGTGGCAGCAGTTTATGTCTCATTGTAAAAATAATTTGGGCTGTAAACGTCTCTTTAACCTCCTTATTCACTACACTCTCAGAAATAGAGGTGCGCCCCTTGTCTCATATGTAACACCCCAAAACATCAATCCCCGTTCTGTCCACTGACTTCGAACGGACGATAGTTCTAAATTTCACGAGCGGCTTGATAGTCGAGCGATACAACTTATTAAGATGGCTAATGCAAGCATTAAAAAGTACAGTAAGATAATCAATGCTTTTTGGCCCTGTTGCCAAAACCTAATTATTTTATTTTTGTAGTCTTTGATGCTCACATTAGCTATTTAGCTTACGTTATATCTAACAGCTATCAAGCCGCTTGTAAAAATTGGTATCTCCAGCTCGACGTCAGTGCGCTGAGCGCGGAAATGTATTTTTGGGTGTTACATATGGGACAAGGGGTGTAGTACCCCTACACCCCAGATTTCTGAGAGTGTACAATAGCTACGTTGAAGGCACTACTTGACGCTGGAAGGAACAAGACATGTAAGAATTATTAAAGATAATGCATTCTATGCTCCGCCGCAATAGACTCGGAAGACAATTCACGTGTCATGTCCTAATTAGATCGCCGAGTAATGAAATCAAGCTGCACTCGTACCGGGCTAGAACTAGAACAAAAATACATATAGTACTCCCTTGTACTTCCTAAAAGCTCAAGTAAACTGCACATATGTCATTTCTTTAACGTGCCAACATATCCTGCTATAAATCAACCGCAGATTTGTGGTTTTATATTTTTGACATGTGAATATTTCTCGGCTCTAGGAATATAGGGTAGAAACATTCGCATGTTTCTACTCCTATATTCTTACAAGGCGAATCGAGATCAAAGTTTGTTTAATCTTTAGTTTATAAACTGCTTACATCTTTTCTCGAGTTTTGCTCTTTTATTTTCTACATCATGCGTTTCTCTTAGTTTGGAAACCATATTGTCATTGTTGCCGAAAAATGGTCTCCAGCGGGAATACTTACACAAGATCTGTGCGAAAAGTATCCGGCCACTTATAATTCTATAAAACGGAGGCACATTAGGGCAATCATGCCTTAATAGTCTTCTTGAAATTACCCCCAATGGGAGGTCACACCGATATGCCGGCCTCCCTTCCACTTTTTAAAACATCATGCCAAAGCTTTCTTCCGGCATCGCCATCAGTTCAGTCGTCCTTTCCTCCTCAGTGTCGTCAACGGTCTCAAATATTCTGTCTTTCAACTGTGAGTAAAGCTTTTGAAAAACAAAAACAGAAGCCGCAGGGAGTCGTGTGTGGGGTGCAGGCGTCAGACACACATGAATGACGTTGTTTTCAGGAAAGCCTACATAAGAAACACTGGGCAAGCACGTTGTCACAATGAAGCAGCCTGTCACCAGCTTCCCACAACTCCTGTCGTTTTCGTGTGGCATTTTTTAACCGTACAAGAGTTTCATAGGAGTGTCACTCGTTGAATCATTCTCAAAGCCTCCTTATTCATTCAAGGCCTGTTCACAGAATAAACATTTAGGACTGAAGCAAAAAAACTGATGCATGTTCCGCAATTAACTCGCCAATTTAGGAAACTCGATGATCGCATCAGCGATTTACTAGATTACATGGCATCTCACCGCCAACTGAGAACACGAAAAAAGGACTGAATGTTTCCACATGTGGAGTAGTCTCCCATCTGACAGTCTGCCAATTGACATTGAAGCTGTTCTCAGGGAAAGCTAGAAAACATAAAGGGCCGGATAATGTTGCACATCTGTTTAAGTTGAAACAGTTGGTGAGCAAGATAAATTAAGAAAAATAGCGCTCTCTGGGTAATTTCAAAGGTTGAACAGGCCTATCTGAAAACTTTCACAATGCCTCTCGGGTAACCTGGATTGCATTGCTCGGCGCGGGGAATAGTGAGACTCTTTCGACGTATATTTTGGACAACTCGTGTGCTCTATACGTTATAGAAGGTGCGCGATTCCTTCTCTCCCATCGTTCCTAAGTTCGGAATTCAAAACAAAACAGAAAAGTAGACGTAACTAACTCAACAGGTACCCTAATTTCTTAAAGTCCGGCATTGCCTGCGTTATGAAATTGCAAAAACTAAACCAAGATGTCCTTCTTTTATTCATGCTTACTTCGCGCGCCGTGCCTCGCAATGCCGTAAAGCGTTGGAAAACAACTGATGTAACAGCTGTTTGTTTCCAAAATATTCTATTGATATTCAAAGTGTGAACACTCCTTTTATCCAAAATACTGTTTTTTTATTGTGAAAATAATCCTACAACGGATACTTGTGTTACGTACGACCTTCTTTCTACACTACGCTATCAACATTGTTGAAAATTATTGCACTACTGTGACTTGATACTTAGCGAAATTGCCTAATATTTTACATCAAATGGGAAATGTTATTTACAGACAGTAATCTAAATCGTTAGAGATTCACAGCCTGTTGCCAACATTAACCATAGCGGTTGACAACATAAGTGGTTTGAACAATAATATTTTTTCCGCAGTGACCGATTGCAGCTGCAAAGGAACCGCTACACCATCATCAACTTTATTCATCAACACTGCTAAACTCCCTTTAGAAGTTCTGGCAGGAGGGTTTAGTATATGTTGCTGAACGAGAAGTAACACAAAAGTAGAAAGAAATGGAGTAAATACAAAAGTAATATTGAATTTAACAATAACAAAACAATGCAAACACGCAACCAACTTTTCATGGAAAGGCAGCTAATTGTTTCAAGAGCTAATCGAGTGGAGACGAATTAACAGGTACTTCAGAAAAATGGTTCCACTCTTCTATTGTTGGTGGAAAAAATAGCTAAATTGTGCTGGGTTCTGTATCTGCCTCGCTAATCGAGTGCTCTTTCTAGCATTCGCAATTGCCAGTTGTTGTGAGAAACTTATCTGACAGAATCGCTTGTGCTTTGCAGGCACTCTCGATTTTCCCTTGTGCTTCAGAAAGGTTAAATTTATCAAAATAGTGACGAATTAGCATGCTTATTACTGATGTCGGCTCCCTGTGTTCACGAGAGTGCAAGTCGCGCCAATTGGAAATCGACAAAATAGGTGTCTTCAGTTTCTTTTCCTTCTTTTTTTTTTGCGTCGGACTGGGCACAAATTACCGCCGGACGACAGTCGGTTGTCTTAGCGATTGGAAAATTTTTGCTTGAGATGTAGTTTCGCTCCAAACTTTGATATCTCACTTGTGATCTCTTTCTTTCTCATGTTGATCGCTAAAGCGCTTGCCACTCAGCCTAACTAACAAATGACAGATTGCTTCTTTATTGCAAATTTTTGTTTACGTATGATGTGAGTCACCGTTTTTCACTCTTGTTTCGAATGTATGAGGAAATTCCTAGCGTAAACTAAAACCAGCGCCGACCCCAGGGTATTATATGCTGTGCCGCATACCGGTTGCCTAAGCAATCATTAGGCTGGGCAAGGTCTTAGGGATAACGATTTTGTTATGTTTTACCCCGCCGCTGAAAATCGTGCATCCATCCGCAATTTGTTTATCATTTACCAATCAGGATACTTTTATTGCCTTTGATATTCGATAAATCTCTAGTCAACGTTTAAGCATGAAATGATGATAATGTAATCAATGCAAAGGTGCAAGCGAGCTGGATAATAATCACGAAAATATTCCTTATAGAAAGGAATTAAGGGGGACAAATATATAGTTTTTTATTTTTAATTTGAATTGTTTCTTTGGTCGGTCACCAATCTTCTGCTACTTTTCTTCCACCTAACGTTTATAAAAAGTTTCGTACAATCGCTTTTCGCAATTATCAAATGAAACAGTGTAATCATATTGTTAGGCTACAAATCAGCCGTGATTTGTTATTCTCAAGAAGATGATTTTATAGAGGTCAAATACTACAAGCTAAATTAACTAAATTGGTACTTTTAGTGTTCTCGGTTAATTGCGTGGCTGATGCCGCATTGGCTTGATCAGCCAGTCAGCGATCTTTCGCTGAGAAGAAAGACGAAGAATTATTTGCAAAAATGCTGAAAGCTCCCGCATTTCCGCCAATTGTGCTTCCTCCATTTGGAGGTCGCAAAAATGTTTTAAGATCAAAGTTCAAATTGGCATACAACGACTCCCTGCACTATTAGGCCAAAGATAGAGTACCGAAGTAAGCACTCAAAGTCAACCTACCAACGAAGCACAGACCGAAACTACAGCACTTGAAGAGAGACGTCCTTGCTTCGAAAACGTAACCCAAATGTATAGTGGCGCTGCCTGGTCGGTTTTCAATTACTGCCGACCTTGCTCCACAACGGCCACTAATGTATTTTCGGTTGGGGCTTTTATCGCTTTGGTGTTATCCAGTTTTAATATTACTAGATTATGATAGCCTGAATCTACCTCCGTTAACGCGAAGTAACATTCTGAGGCCGGATCCACTAATAACCTTCACAGATTATTACTAGGAAGTTCTTAAGTTGCGCAACTCATAAGAAGTTCCCAACTCAGTGTTCCACCGCATTCGGGAGTGAGACGGGGAAAACGCCAGGAAATGCGAAAACTTCCGGTGTGTCGCAAGTTTCCGGTCACCAAGGGAGGGGCTGTTGCTACCCCCAGCGTCTTCGGCAATACGAACAACCAATGGCGGAGCTCGACATGTTTTGGAACACGTGGGTATGGACCCCCAAAAAACATAAGAGTGGGCCTTCCAGAAATGTTCATTTGATCATCGTAGTTTTGCAGTGATATGTCGGCACTACCTTGATTATAACTAGGGCTCCGTGTTTTCGGATAAATTCGAAAAACTCCGAAAAACACCCCCCGGTAAACTTTTTGTCAATTCGGATTTATCCGATAAACTCCGATTTGTTATGTGCCTATGCGACCCCCCCCCCCCCCCCCAACAGCAAAAAAAAAAGTAGATTTTTTTTTTTCAATTTCGGCAGCGCAGGGTCAGTGGTCCTGGGAAAATGACGCCATAATTATCTTTCAAGCCTCGGACCGTTGTCAAAAGAGGGTCTTCCGGCTTGTCTCGTCAAGGTTGGTTCAGGGAAACAGGTCATCGTACCATTCGTGTCACGACAAAAGCCACTCTTTTGGTTTCCAGTTCGGGCCATGGAATTTGGGATTTAGAGAAAGGAGAGGTACGTTTCTGGGGGTAACAGTGAAAACTAAAGACCATAAAGATTTTATAAAATAGGGAAGAGGGGCAGTTGAAACTTCTCTATTACTTCCTTAACACATCCACCTCGCGCGGCCGCGGACTGGACTGATGGGATGACTACGCGCTTCCTTGCGGCTACCTCCGGCAGTTTGTTGATTTTAAGTTATCGACGTTTATTGAAGCAACACTTGTGTGCGACTTTTGTCTTGGGACAAATAGTAGTGCCAATGACACCGACGCCGAATTCAACTGAAGAATTCTTAATTGATACAAACGCTTTTTATTTTTATCTGGCATGCGTTTGCATCCGGTCTTCTTGACCGTGACACTCATCCGCCCAAAGCTCGAATATGCTTCTGCGATATGGGATCCAGCACAACGTTATCTTATTGATGCCATTGAATCTGTTCAAAATCGATCAGCCCGTTTTATTAACTCTAATTATTACCGCCTTGCTAGCGTGTCACTAATGAAGTCTAATGCTGGTATACCTGAACTAATGTTTCGAAGAAAAATTGCGCGTCTTTCTCTTTTTCATAAAATATATATTCATAACCCAGTGCTCAAACAGGAACTCTTTTTACAGCCTTCTTACCTTTCATCCCGGTTTGATCACCAGTACAAAGTGGCCATACCTCATTGCAGCACTAACGTATTTTTTGATACTTTCTTGCCAAAAACTTGCTCAGAGTGGAACCACCTTCCCCCACACATCACCGCGATTAAAGATGTTTCTGCTTTCAAGGCAGCCATAATCGATTACTTCTATAACTCTGCAATTTGTTGATTTTGTTGATATATTTATTTTTCTTTTGTTGTTGTTGTCTATTTTTTGTACTATGAATTGATCATTTGTAC
This sequence comes from Ixodes ricinus, assembly GCA_037355805.1. Lineage (NCBI taxonomy): Eukaryota > Metazoa > Arthropoda > Arachnida > Ixodida > Ixodidae > Ixodes > Ixodes ricinus. The sequence goes on along the minus strand of JAZHYW010006123.1, from coordinate 18,038 downwards.
TTTGTAAACCCATTGTCCCCACCCCCCTCTGTAACGCCCAATGGGCCCTGAGGGTAATGAAATAAATAAATAAATAAATAAATAAATAAATATTTAATATATTTTTATTAGGAAACACTGCGAAATTAATCTCCTAATTTCGGAGAATTAGGAATTTACGAAAAATAACCTCCGATAAACACCGAATTTTCGTAAAAAATAAACTCCGAAAAACACCCTGCGAATTTCACGAAAAATAAACTCCGAAAAGACGGAGCCCTAATTATAACGAACCGGAATGCCCAGCTTACCGTGGCCGGGATGGGTGCCATAACCTACGAACTCGATCACTACGACGTCAACAGAGCAGTCATATTAGGTAAAGAGGACGGCCTGCCGCACGGCTAGTTGGCCAAACTGCACTCCTGGGATAAAATCACTACTGCATCGTTCCTTCTTCCAGAGATTCGGGAAGTAGCCGACGTTTTTTCACCACAAAAGTGCCAGCAAAACCCGCCTGCTGAGGCTATTTATAAGCAGTTCGTCTTCACTCGAAACACTGGAATTATGCTGTTGAGCTGACTTTCAGTAACGTCTTCGAGACCAATCTGACTACAATCACTTGTACATGCTGTGAGGACACTACAAAATGGCAACCCGATGCTGGCGTACCGTTCAGGTGGGAAAACCGTTTGGCCCACATCTCGTAGCTCCCAAGAGTTGCTCTATCTCAAGCCGTATTGCTATGTCTACTACTACCGTCATGTCGGGACAAAAGCAACACTCTCAAATAATAAAGTGCATGCGTTCCAAATGATACGAAGATAATCCTTACGGTATTTATTTGTGCTCTGCGTCGAACAAAATGGCAGATCGAAGAAAAGAGTCTGTCCCTGCGACAACCCCGCCAAAGCCGCCCTGTGAGGACGACCAGGGGAAAGGACCGACTCTAAAATAGAGGTCAGGGTTTGGCCCATCTGTACGGGTAAGGTCCATTAAAGAACAGGGGGTGGGGGCTTGAATCTTTATTCAGCAGGGCAGCGGTCGGGGACAGAGGGCCGTGGTCAGAGGGCAAAGTCCAATGCTTTGCTAGGCCTTGCTCCTACGCGAGCACGGTCACGTCGTCACAGGAGACTTCATTCCACTTCCGGGGAGGTCGCACAAACCACTGCTCACACCGTTCATTATACGCGAGGCAATCGCCTGGCTCATATTTTTGACGTAAGCTACCACCGACTGGAAACTGCTGCCGGCATAAGAGCGAAGCGCCAGCAGCACTGGCGCGTGCAGCGAACGAGGCCGAGCTCTCGGCGGCGAAGCGTTGGGCACATCGCAGGGCTTAGCACGGCAGGCTTCGGCAAGCGGCAGCGTCACTCATGGCGATGATCCGCGATCGTTTCCAGTGTCCGATGAGTGCCGTGCAGACGTTGTTGACGTAAGCTTCTAGCGTAGCGCCCTTTATCAAGCGCGAACGTGTAGGCAGCCATTTTAGACCAATAGTCGCGAAAAAGCTCGAAAGAGGAATGGGACCCTTGTCGTAGGATGTCGTCTTATCTCACGCAGAAGTTAAGAACATTGTGTTTCGAGAATACCGAGAGGTTCGTTATTTTTACGGAAGGTGCTTTCACGAACTTTTTTGTCGTAAAATAGTTTCGAGAATCCGGCCTCTGTTCCTTTGTTTGAAATGTCACAGCTAATATGTGCTTTTTTACTGAACAACATTTCATTTAAGCATGACACGTAAGTCTCATGTTTAAAAAAAACCAGGAAACGTTTAATTTGTTTTTATACCTGTGACACTCGTTTAGCATAGTTATCAGTATTTTAATGACATACAATAACTCGGATGAGCATGGCGAAGGGCAAATGTCATCTGTATGGCGTAGGTAGCCGTTACCATGATTCGAAAAACCCCTATACTGCTGGTAACAACACACACACTCATACGTCTCAAAACCATTTTACATTCCTCCACAGGCAACTACAAAACAACAAAAACTACGCAAATCACGAAACAAATAAAAGAAAACACAAACTAGAACCAAAACAAAAGTGATACGATGCACAATGAGTATACAGTTATGTGCACAAAATAACAAACAAAGGGGCATTAGATTGAAATTCAATAAATAAAACATTGCTACATATTTTGAACAGCTGAGAGGAGGAACGATATGGGAAAAATATTTGTCTCCCGGGAAACAACGAAAGGTAACATTTGATGTTTATTTTAAAAACAAGCCGTTAATATGTCGATTAATTGTTATAATAGATTGTTCTTGGCCAGAGAGCTGCAAAGTAGTTTTTAAATCCAATGTTTAAAATTTTATGATCAGTTAATAAGAAGGAAAGCATCCAAAGATGTGGATCTTATTTTAGATATGAATTTAAGATGTCAGCTAGATTAGATGACTACTGCTCAGTAAATTTTGCCTATTAAGAAAATGTTGCGTGGTTCAAAAGTTAAAGGTATTAAATGCAGTGTGCTACTTCTTGTAAAATAACTGACCTTTTTTAGTTAATCTTATACCCCTGTTACACGGGCACAGTTAACCGCGGTTAACTCAGCTTTAACTGCTGTTACGCGGCACCACAGTTACCGCACTATACTCTCAGGCAGCTATTTCAGAAGAAGTGAAGAGAGCGCGTGCACTGCTTCGATGGATGATCAAGATGCTCAAGCGCACGTTCGCCCATAGCTTTGAATGCATAGCCGCAGAATGTTGTCGGCAAATATTGTGCGCTAACTGTGGCTTAGCGTGACTGCAGTTAAGTGTGACCGTGTAACAAGGGTATTAGTTGTTGAAACCCAATTAGGTACACAGTTACAGAGAAGAGAATGCAAAAGAGGATAATATAAGTGAGATGTGAACCAGCTTGAAAACACTATATAATTTTGCATAAAAACTGGAATTAATCCAACAATGTTGGCCATAATTTTATTTATATCTTGGTCAAGGTTTTCTTTTTCTTTTTCTTTATAGCGTTTGTAGTGGCCGGTATCTTTGTCTCGCGGGAATCATTTACTTCTGGAACCCATTTTGAAAAACATAGTTTTATACAGACATGTACAAGTCACTCAAAAAAGTAATTAAGTTAAGTTACTGAGTATTGACGTTAAAAGTAATTTGAGTAGAGCAGAAATTACAAAAAAAAGTAATTGAGAAAATTTATAATCACTGTAAAAAGTAGCGAATTACTTTTGGAGTTAATTGTGAAGTTACTTTTGTATGTTTTTCAAGGTAAAAACAAAGTACAGAGGTTTTCATCCGTTAGTGAAATTGTGCTAGCCAAATATGAATCGGCTTGTTTTTTTGTTTTTTTGACAGAAATGCTTAGTAACTTGTTCTCCTTCTGCGTGCCTAATTGTTTAGTACTTTGTTTTTTGTTTGGTCAATGATGAACTGCGAATGTGTCATTTGTACTTTGAGGTTTAGCACTTTCTGAGATTGATTTTTTAGACAGTTTTTGCTTGTTTACAGTGTTGCGTAAAGTACATCAAAAAAGTACTTGAAGTAAAGTACAAAGTAAATGAGGGGTTATGTACTTCAAGTAAAGTAGTAAGTACACCGGGTACAATGTACTTAAAGTAACGTATATAAATACAATATATTTAAGGTAAATTACAAGCACTTTTAACACAATCTTTCATGATGCCCTTTCATTCCCTATACTGTGTTTTTTTAACTGGTAGGGTTTGCTCCAGGTGTGACCGGAGGTGCATCAGTTTTTTACGGAAATGGCAGCAAAGATTGTACATAAGGTCAAGTCGCCGCAGAGTAGTCGTTTTACTCTCGCTGACGGGCTATTTGACGCAATCAACTTAAAGGCACTTATTTCCATCGGTCTTACAGCCGCCATTACTTCACTCAGAGAAATGACCAGATGACGTCTGGAAAGAGCGCGTTTTCACACGACGATACCGCCATTTTTTGTTTTCAAATTAAGGGAATGTAAATTGAAGTTGGAAGTTTTACTTTCCTCGGAAAATACAAGTACATGTTCAGAGAATGTACTTCAAGTAAAGTACACTTTTTCTAAACAGTAGTACTTTAAAAGAGCGGTGCAACGATATTCAGTTGGAATGTTTTTCACTTTGCACGAGCTTACTGGCACAATACTTCGTCTCATCCTAGCATGGACTAACCGCGAAGGCTGTGCTAGCGCGAGCGGCCAGCCTTGACTGCCTTGACTAGAGCACATGCTGCACAAGCTCTCGTGCAGCCGCCGTGGCTTCATTCAAAGCGACTAGCTCGCGCTTTTAGCACGCGCGGCTAACAATAGTCCATACTAAGGTGAGACGAAATATAGTGGGACTCATGGATACTCGCACGCAACGCCACTGGCCAAGAAACTCCTTTGTTGCGGTGTAATTTCAAGGACAAAAGCGATCATTTTCATTCAATCTCTCCTTTGCAAAATGTGATGACGTAACGTGGGGATCGCAGTACACCCCAATGACGATATTTGAATGCGGCTCATAGATTGGACCCGAGCATTGCGTGGGCACTCGATTTGGGCTCGTGATAATTACTAGCTTGAGTAGCATTCGGGTAGTGGCCCGTGTCCAATCGCTGCAATTACGACAATAGCCGAGCCATAACAATGTCTGGAACTCAGCGCGTGTCCTGTGCTTTGCCAACCCCAGCGCGTGGCTATGATCAACATTGGCGCCATATAATCGGCTCCAGATCACGTGGCCGCTTGTTCTGGCTGTGAGTTGAGGGAGTGAACGCTGCTCGTTTTTCTTTATTTTTTTTCTGGGACTTCTTTTGCGTGGGGTGAAAAACGAACGCGTGTTTCATAGGTCATTAACTTCAGAGATCCGTTCTAAGCGGTATTTGCGCAAAGTACAAAAATTGTTGCATCGCCCCTTTAAGTACCATGTACATAGAGTACTTCCCAACATTGCTTGATTATCATTTTTATGTAAAAACGCTGGGGGAATTACTACAGTTTTCTCGAACGATCTATGAATCTTTGAAGGTCTGCATATTCTGAGTTTTGGGAGGAAAGGCAACGCAAAAAATCAGCAGAACCCATTCTTTGGGAATGATTATCTACGTTAATGCGAATAGCATCAAACGGTGCGGAGTTATGCGCGTTCGTCAGGTGGCCGGCACACTCTAGATACGCCAGCCCACTCGTGAGGCGATTCTAAATTTGTTGACACTTTCACAGCCCTGCGCACGATCTCCGCAGCCCAGCACGTGCGTTTGTGTCACTTAGGAAGGCGAGCAAAGCACGCGCCATACGCACACGGCTGCTACACCACCCTCACGAGAGCGGAATGAGCCCTCGTGCATGGAACGCGCGCGCACCGGTAGTTGTGACAGCGCTGTAAAGCGCGTCCTATGGTAAAGATATAAACAACCGTTTAGAGTGCGTTGAATAACTGCCTTCATAGCTCTGTGGTTAGCGCGTCTGCCTGCTGATCAAAGGGTCAACGGTTCGAGTCCCAGCCGGCGCCGGTCTTTTTTATTTATTTATCGACCCGCGGCGTAAGAGGTTAGATAGCCAGATAGATACATAGATAGACGAAAAGTGCGTGAAGTATCCAAAGAATGCTATTCGCATTAAAATTACACCATCTTCCCGAGGGGAACCATGGGGTGATGCGGAGCATCGTGTTGTTTCCGAGGGAAGAGTCAGTTGCGTGCTGACGTCGATAGATGGCGTCACCGACTGCCCTAGCGTTACCCCCTACGCTTGCCTTTGTCGCGGCTCGCGGCAGAGAAACTTGGAACCTCGCCGTTTATTTTTTTTCACACTTGAAGGAGAGGAGACTAGAGGAGGAGAGTTGCGCGTGCGCGCGCGGTGTGAGGAGAAGCGAACGCACGCGCAGTGCACGCAGCTGGTAGAGAGAGCGAGCGGAGAGAGTAACGCGCAGCTGTTGGAGAGAGGGAAGGAGGAGAGTTGCGCGTGCGTAGTGCGAGTGCGGACTACGACGCCGACGCCAAGGCCGCGGGACATAGGCCCGAGCAAGAGATGCTCCGCATCTAAAAAAGACCTTGGAGGCCCAGCAGTTGAAGTGCCCGTTTCGTGGAATCCCGAACATCATCCGGCTCAGGTCCGAACATGTTCTGGTACTCCATCTTGGCCAGCACGGAGAGAAAGCCCATGTAGTCGACGCTGCTCTTCCCCGTGTCGTTCTCGAGGTCCCGCTGGAGCGCGTCGCATTGTGCCTCCGTGACTGCGAACCCCATGGCCCGGAGGGCCGTCTTGAGTTCTTCGAAACTCAGTTCCATGTCACAGTCCCGGTCGAGCAGGGCGAACACTTGGCGTATTTCTGCGCTTGCTTCCATTGGGGATGTCGCCGATGCCCGATGATGCACGTCAAGATATATGGTCAGTCTGGGCTGCGGAACCTACGACAGCGGTGCACCAGCTTCGCCTAGATCTCGAAGGACTGGCAACGCCGCGCATCCCGCGTTCGTTACGCTGCGCAGGCTGATGACGATGGCAAAGCTGTCGTGTTTAGTCACATCACCGTCGCTGTCGAGATAGAGAGTGGAAAGTGCAGTTCATCGGAATGGGCGGAAACGGGTCAAGTTTAATTCAAAGGGGATTTGTCATGGTGATAAGCTTCATCAACCGGGAAGCTTGTTTACACTGCCCGCTGTTTGCTCAGCCACTACGTTTTCGAGAAGGCGCAAGCGGTCCTTGAATTTGAGCAAGCAGTAAAAGTTGTAATGTATACACCTTAAAAAATCATGTCATATTTCGATCTTAGTAGGAGCGTCGTAATAGCCAAAGGAGCGTCGTAATAGCCAATAAGACCCGCCCGTTGCGGCACGCTGACTGAGAGAAATACATCATCATCCCGAGGGGAACCATGGGGTGATGCGGAGCATCGCGGATCGTAATTAATTTATTCCCTTCTTGACTGATTTCTTTTGGCCGGCCGGATTTGGACTGCGGCGGACGCGAGCGGCCGAGAAACGCTAGCAGACGACAGCTGCAGAGTTGCGGGAAAGCCCACCCCACTGGAAAGCCCTGGCGTGGCGCTGCGACCCGCGCGCCCAAAACTATCCTCCTTTCACTCCTCCGGGGAACGCGCGCAGCGCGCTACCGCTGCTTATATTCACCCTTGAAGGAGGGGAGACTAGAGGAGGAGAGTTGCGCATGCGCGCGCGGTGTGGTAGAAGCGAACGCACGCGAAGTGCACGCAGCTGGTAGAGTGAGAGAGAGCGGAGAGAGTAACGCGCAGCTGTTGGAGAGAGGAAGGAGGAGAGTTGCGCATGCGTAGTGTGAGTGCGGACTACGACGCCGCAGGACATAGACCCGAGCAAGAGATGCTCCGCATCTAAAAGGTAATGTTTGCATTGCCCTTTACCACGCGATTCTTCGAGTACAGCACAAACTACGGGAGCACAAGATGAGTTTCAGAGCAGGTTCTGCATTTTGTTGCCTCCTTTGAGTGAGGATGCAGTGTGTGCACCTCTTGTAGTGGGCGAGAGTTTCTACGTTGGGGAGAAGCGGGGACCAGCCCTTTCTTCAAAAGGGTCGAGTCTCCTTGAGCTTCGGGACACAGAGAAACGCCAGTCTTTGGCGCAAATCCCGCAGTTACTCGGCCCCACTCGCGTCGTGTCTGTTCGCTCCGCGCGCCACGTAGCAGCAGAGTGTCGAACCGAAATTTTTATCGGTTCGGTTCCGGTTCGGGTTCACGGATTTCGGTTCAGCTCCGGTTCAGTTCCGGGAAGCGAAAAATAACGGTTCGAACCGGTTTGAACCGGTTCGAACCGGTTCGAACCGCTAAACTGAGAATATATTTTTCGCGTTCTTTTGGCAATAGGCACTTTTTAAAGAGTGAAACGAGTAACTATATAGCTTTTTTATCATTTGTTGAATCCACTTTTTTTTCAGGTCCCAAAAATGAATTGAGTTGTTTAATTTCGATGAAACAGTAAATGAAAAGCTAGATTAACATATATGACTATACATCTCTTTCTTTTTACCTCAGTCGCACATATTTTACCTGAATCTAAAGGTTATCAGTCTGGTGGGTCGTCTAAAATGCGCGTGATTAGTAAACCTTTGCGTCGGAATATTAAAAGTCGAGTCCTACTGTGCTCTTGTACTTAGAAATTAGTTAGGGCATACAATCATAAAATGGGCACGTTCTCGCCATATATATTCTGAAATATAGATTATAAAATAGGTTTCACAATATATATGATGACGATGCAACCGAGCTTAAAGCAATAATATTTTCAAAATGTCAGGAGAGTTTTAGGATAAACCCTTACAGTTATACCTTTTATAGAAACTCTGAGCGGCAAGCACAACGCTTGCTTTCCTGACCAATATTGCTTACACTCAGCGCCGTGATGCAGGCGAATAATAATGCAGAAAAGAGTGACCTTCGTATTCAGTTCGGATATGGCCTAAAATAGAGCGCATTGAAGTGCACCTATAGCTTGGCGTTTGATGTTTGTTCTTGACAAGATGCCGGTCAATTCAATTTGTAAATAAGCATCACCCTTGCTCATTGGTGATTTGTTGTTAAATACAACAAATTGGTATTTTATAGTCTACTCAACATTAAAGCTACTTAATTGGTCACTTTCTGACGGTCTCCGTGCGCAATCGTCATAGTTCTGCCATGCGCCACTGTGTATGTACTTTGTTTTCATCCAGCCCACAGACACATACAATTGTTGTTCATCAAATAAAAGAAGCAACAGACTTGTTTGAGAAGTTGAATATGCGTCAGGAACACAAGTTATTTAAATCAGCTTCAAAATGAAAAAAAAAGCATAAGTTTCTCCCAAATCACTTATACACTTGCCTCTCGAGGATAAAAACGCCGGAAAAGAGTTGCAAGAGCATATTTCAGATAATTTGAAGGTGCATTAACTTATGATGTATATCTTTATGGTGATAGGCCTTTTATTTGTGTTGTCAAGTCTTCAGGTAGTAAGAAAATATTTGTTATTGTCATCAATAAATCTGACTGTAGTTCACATATCCGCTTCAGACCGACACGGGAGGACGATAATCGAAAATACGCCATCTGTTGAGTCTGCGGAACGTGCTTATTTGTTCGCTGTTTGGCAGTGTGAAACACCAGGTCGCGGGGTATGCCAAAAAGAACTGTGTGCTCACGTTATAGATCTGAAGGCAAATGCACGAAATGTGCAGAAAGAGATAATAAATGGTATCCTTCTAAATAATGCCATACAGGACGCCTTACTGCAAAAATAACTATATAGGGATGCATGTTTTAAACGTAAACACGTTTGACGGAACTCCGTATGGTTGGGTCAAAAAGTTGAGAAATACAGACCTTCACAAACCAAGTCCTAAACATTTAGTGGCCCGAGGTTTCAATAGGTCGGGCTCAATAGGTCGACAGCCACTTAACCATCGGCGTGTGTCAACGGACTAGGGCACTTGAAGAAGAAAAAGTGAGTAGAGCAAACGACCCACCATAGATAGAAAAAAGCTGCTGCTCTCCACGTGCAAATAGTCGCCCTTGATAAAAAAAAAATTCGGTTTTGACACGTCGGACTTTTTACTGTTCAGGACTTGGTTGGTTAAGGTGCGTATTTCTCTAATAGAGATGCGTGTAATGATGTTCCTAATTACACATAAATATCGCAAAGAACAGACAGTATATTTCTAATTTAAATCACATTAGGACATTGGATTGCATGAGCTCGAAACTTCTCAGAATACTGTCTTGGGAGGCTAAAGTGATATTTGGTTTTACGGGCACTTGTTTTGGGGCCTTATTTTACAACTCCGTGTTTTATCAGTCATGCGCGCTCTAACATTTTATGAGGCTGCAACATATCATCGCGACACTGCTATATATATAATATACTGCACAACTTTACAATTTGGACATCCCCTTTTGCTATACTTTGTTTCAGCTAAAGGGCATTGCAAAGACGAAGAAAACCAAAAGCTGCTTCGAACGGCGTGCCTATCAGTGTCAAACATGAACGTTCAGCGACGACATTGGTCTCTAGAACGTCGGATAATGATGATATAGAATTCTAGAGGTAGAAGTGGCTAAATAGGCGCAAAGTACCCCTTCTGATCCTTTCAAGCACGTGACTCTCACTCATATATTTGCTTGGAACACCCATAAATTGGTGGGGCGCTCACATCTTTATAACTGGATGTTAATTTCCAACACTTAGGATGATCGCGCATGGTTGTTTCACGCTCTTGTCGTTTAGGTTCTCTATTGGCTCAGACCAATAACGTCATCAACAAAAGAAAATGCGCTCAAAATTCTGAACGTCTTTCAACTATTATGTTCAAAATACGCAAGATTTCTTGTTTATTTTATGTTAAATGTGTTCCTAGAGTCCCAGCAACTAATTCGAGTGAAAGCAATGCAAATAAAGAAAAATGGCCGGAAACGCTTTGCATGGCCCCTTCAAGTCCAGATGCAGCCTATGCTACAAACAAACACTAAGATTTTGGCTAGGTACAAAGATAAAGTGTCGCTAGAATTACACAAGGCATATGAAATTAGGACCACGGAGAAGAAATGTATAAGTGACACGTCCCTATCTTTATCTACAAATGAGTTTGAATTTTTGAAACGCGGGCTGAGCAGATAGGGTAAACAGGGTTTTTGTGTCTATATAACGTGTGAAGTTTCAATAAACTGCAGTTGAGAGTGCGCCTTGTCCTGTTTCCCTTCATCTGTGTCCCTGTATTTTTTCGGCGCTTTTTGTTTGCAATGAACCAACTGGCCCAAATCTCCACTTTACTGTGCTACAAGCACGAGCCTTTGGTCCCGACCACTTGCACTGCAGGAGCGCGCGTGCTTGGACGCTGAAATCCCGGAGCTCGCTTTTTTAGTTTCTGATACGCTCACACTTAAAGTGAAACGTTGAGAACATCACATTTCAACAGAAAACTGAACTGTTTAACAAGGTTTGCACGTGACAGTATCGCACTATATGCGAGTGGTCAGAGATTTCTTTTGCTGAGAAAATCAGATCCCGAGGTGCAAAATGCACACTGCAGAAGGTTTGCGCTCAGTGCAACCCATGTATTCAGAAACAAAAATTATTCTTGCTTGGTGCAGCGTCGTGAGGAACGGCGCGAGCGTCTGGCACCCCGAAAACGCGCTTTCTGGCAGGAGTGATATCGCAAACGAAGTAGTTTTGCAGGATCACGCTGTCTGCTCTGTGTCGAAGCCCCCCGCTTTTTTTCTTTTTTTTCATTTGACGATGCTCCTCCAGAGAATACTTATTTATTTCTGAGGGACTCCCTCCTTTGTTGGGGGTGCCGATTCGGCAATTATATTTCTGTCATTTGTTAGCCGTAATTCTCAATTTCTCTTTGCATCAAAAACTGTGAAGTTTAAACAAAACTGCGAGAATTTGAGCGGCTGCCGACTTTCGGCTGTCCCTCAAAGGCCACTATAGTCTTTCTTTTCAGGTATCCCTGCCGTACACACTTGTAGTTCTATTTATCGTCAGGTTAATCAGCTATATTCAGTCTTTTCAATGCTTCTATTCTCGGGGACAACTTTCTCAGACAGTTCAGCAACAACGAAAACATGTTTGAGTGCCTCAATGATGTGTACATGTAAAATATAGGGTGGCTCAGGTCACCAGGCTCGATCTAAAATGAACCGTAAAAATCGATGCCTGCACGTAGCCATCTAAACTTTTCGTCAAAGGTGTAATTCACAGGTCGGTTTTTTCTTGTAAAATTACAAAGCGTAGCTCTCTTTCTGTAAAAAATAAGGCCAAGAAACTTGCCAGGGTCTACGGCGGGCAGCAACGCAGACGACAGGGGTCCAGTAGCGGGTATGTTTGGCGTTCGTATTGATAGATGGCGCTACCTCCTTATCGCGACGGCTCGCGACCACCGTGGTTTATTAAAATGAATATAATCTTTTTGAATTGTACCTTCGGTTAAAAAATCAATGTAAACAATAAAAACAAAACTTTAAGTAAAAAACGCGTCTGCATAACGGCGGCGCTTTTGCTGCCAACGGATTTCGTCTGCGTGTCGGCTGCTTTCTTTCGCTGGTCGGCTGCACCTTCAGACGCTGCTCCCGACGCCATCTATCAATACGAACGCCAAACACACCCCGCTACTGGACTTGGTCGTCTGGGTCGCCGCCCGCCGTAGACCCTGGCAAGTTTCTTGGCCCTATTTTTTACTAAAAGAGAACTACGCTTTGTAATTTCACAAGAAAAAACCGACCTGTGAAATACACCTTTGACGAAAAGTTTAGATGGCTACGCGCAGGCGTCGATTTTTACGGTCCATTTTAGATCGAGCCTGGTGACTTGAACCACCCTATAGTTCATGCAACGATTTTTGCACTTTCAGTAAATACCGCTAAGAGGTAATCCCTGACGTTGATAGCTTGCAAAAACACTCATTAGTTTTCTTCTCTGCTCAACGGCAGACGCAGAAAAAATAAAGGAAAGAAACAGCTTTCCCCTCCTCAACTCGCTATTAGAACAGGCGGCAATGTGATCTGACGCTCATTGTATACCGCCATTGTTCATCATAGTCATGCGCTGGGGTTGGCAAAGAATAAAGCATGGGTTGAGATTTAGGCTTTATTAGAGTTCGGCTATTCTCATCTTTGATTGAACACGAGCCAACACGAATGTTTGGCGATGCTGATTGCCAAGAACCCGAGCACTTGGCTCAGGCTCATGACAACCGAGTACGTCACAGTGTCGCATGACTCGCGGTAAAAAGTCGTGATTGCTATGCCCCTGAATAGAAAAGGTAGCGACATCTTCTCCCTCCTCCTTTGACGCACACACCTTTTATCTTTATGTTTTGCTTTTTTACACCCGCGCGTCGACTGTAGCGCCGCCTGGAATGGTCCAAGATAGCAGACAGCCTTCCTATACTTGAGTCAGAGCGCAGTCAAAAGGCTGAAAACACGCAAATACATACGCACAGGCTAAAAGCGCACTGTCATTGTCTGCCAGCCTCGAAGGATGTGCTCAAAGAAAGACGATGAAAGCCGTGACGTTGCACAGTCGGCGTTATTTGATTGGCGACATGAGCTCATAGTATGCACTGCACTCCGACAGCATAGGCATTCCTTCTCCCCCCTCCTCTGACGCGCACACCTTTTATCTTTATGTTTCGTTTTTTTACACCCTCGCGTCGAAGGTAGCGCCGCCTGGTTTGGCCCATGATAGCAGGCGGCATTCTTCAAAGGATGTCGCTACTTTTCTGTATAAATGGGCTTTAGTGATGGCATGTGACGTCATGGTGTCAACAACGCTTATACATCTATATTCCGTTGCAACTCAAGAAGGTAGGGCGAGGGAAAAGAAGGCCGGGGAGGGACAAGCAGACGAAACGTTGGAGAAGAGAGGGGGAAATTGACTTCTGAATTTAACTCGACTTGGACGCGGTGAGTAATGCGACTACGCCACGGGGCTATGTGACGTGACATTATTTGACAGCATGTCTTGAAACCATGACGTCACGTGACCACGTGACACACGATTAATCGTAGTGCCAATACAAAAGCGCCACGAAAACCCACAATTTCTTATACATTGCAATTCGGTTTATGACAATTTGATCACTACATAGAAATGCAGCTGCCAATTTTTACTTCTCAAACACTCAATTTGTAATAAAAACAATTACCGTGAACCGTTTTGAACCGGTTACCGTTATATTTTTTCCGGTTCAGTTCCGGTTCAGTTCCAAGATGGCGGCGAAGATTTCGGTTCGGTTCAGTTCCGGTTCGGCTAAAAATAACGGTTCTGTTCCGGTTTTCGGTTCGGTTCGGTTCCGGTTCGACACCCTGGCCTCCACTCTGCCAGCGGCGCTGTAGGCGTTGTCTAATGCAAATGAGCGGAGTGGAATGTATTCCCCATACTTCGCTTCAGCTTGGGTCCAGACGCAGGCGATGCTACAAGCGCGAACTCCGGGCTTTTAGCGTCCCTGCCAACCACGGGCGCTCGTGCAATGCAAGCACTGTTCAGGGCCACACGCTCGCGCTCGTAGCATCGGCTGCGTCTGGACCCAAGCTGAAACGAAGTATAGTAAAGTATTTGGGGACGGCATGCGCCTCTCCTCCTCCCCCCTCATCTACTCCTCGCCTCCTCCCCTCTTCAACCTGGATGAGCTGCAGACATATCTCTTAATTATTATCATTCTCGTACAGCTTCAATAATAATAATAATAATAATAATAATAATAATAATAATAATAATATCTTTATTGCACGAAGAAATATACATCATTACAAACAGGTCCGCAAAAGCACGTTGGTGCTTGTAGGCGTGACCTGGCAACCAGCAGAGAAACTACTAACAGGCTCAAATAACGCAAAGCACAAAATAAACAGAAAAACGCAGTACTCTTAACCCGTACAACAATTTAAAAATCATAAGTACAACACCAATTTCTAAGCTCTTTTTTTATCACTTTCAACGACTGTAGATGGAGAAGCTCATTAGGCAACAAATTAAAGTAATGAGGAACGTAAAAAGACCGAACCCGCTTTCCGTAATTTGTGTATACCCTAGGGAGGGCGAACCGTTCTATTTTTCTCAAAACCTTTTGTTTTTCTACAGGTTTCTTAAACATACTATTATAATAATTCTTAACTAGGATTTCATAGATATATAATCTTTCAGTTGACAAAAGCTGAAGCGAACGCATTTTTGACTCTGTTCTTAACTCCTCCAATTTGGTTCCATATGCTAAATTTCTACAAATGTTATGCAAAATATTGTCTAATTTACTTTTTCTAGAGTTCGAACAAGAACCATAAAGCGTGACACCATACCGAAGCACCGACTCTCCCAGAGCTTGAAAAACCCTCATTCTCAAAGTCAGGTTGGTTACACTTCGCAAACGATATAAAAATGCAGATACTGCGCGAAGTCGCTTCCCAAGATACTCAATATGACTATTCCAAGAAAGATGTTCATCAAAGTGAACACCTAGATATTTTATCGAAGATACATATTCAAGCGGCATACAATTACATCTCTCGCAGTTAGATCGATGTAGAAACAGCGGAATATTAAACGTTATTGTTTTATGAGGATTACGGAAACACATTAGTTTGGTTTTATCTATGTTAACACAGATACGATTGTTTTTGAACCACGACATTAGGTCGTAAATATCGGCTTGAAGGGACGATAGAGCTTCCGATTCATTGTTTCCCGCGAGTACAAGAGCGGTGTCGTCGGCGTATTGAAAAACGCGTGAAAATAAGTTCAATTTACCTATTTCATTCACGTAGATGTTAAAAAGAAAAGGACCCAAAATAGATCCTTGGGGGACACCACAAGGAATTATCAATAAATTACTTTTAAAATCACCAATTTTTACTAATTGACTCCGTTCTGAAAGGTAGCTGGTTAGAAATTTTATATATGGGCCTCTAAAACCCAGGTGCTCTAATTTGTATATGAGTAACCTGTGATCAATTGAATCGAACGCTTTTTTCAAATCTAGAAATAAAGAAAGGACGAAATTATTTTTATCAATATTATCATGAATGTGGTCGGACAAGTCTTCCAGTAATGTGATTGTACCTCTATTTTGTCGAAACCCGTACTGTGAATGACATAGTAAAGAATGCTTGTTACAAAAGGAGGTCATGGACCAAAATACAAACTTTTCCATAATTAGCGATAGTACGGGCAAAATAGAAATGGGTCTGTAGTTTAGCATCTCTTTTCTACTTCCTTTCTTGAAAACAGGCCTCACCACAGCAATTTTAAGACCATTCGGAATCTTTCCCTCAGAGAAAGATGAATTAACTATTTTTAATAAGAGATGTTTTAGTTTTTCGAAATTGACTACAATGTCCCTTAAACGAATTCTATCATGCCCAGGTGGTTTGGCCATGGACATACTTTTGATAACTACTTTTAAGTCTTCTTCTAACATCTGTGGCAAATAGGCGGAATTTCGACAACTTTCTTCACATGTGCGGAAAACGTTAGAAGAGCCCTGTCCCTGGTATTGCAAATCTGTTGCACCTTGAGTGAACGAGGCATTAAACCTATTGCACAAGGTCTCTACATCGGAGTTTCCAAATGTTTTTAACACTATTTGATCAATATTTTCTTTACCTTTGCCACCTATTAATTCGTGAACAACATCCCAAGTTTTTTTAGGGTTACTCTGATGAGATTGCAAACGGGCAACGTAGTGTCTTTTCTTTGCTAATCTTATTTTAGCAGTGACCCTATTACGAAGGCTTCTAAATTCTTCTTTCAATACGCTATTTCCAGGGTTGGCTTTACATCTGTGCCACAGTTTATCCTTTTCATTGCACAGCTCCATTATTTCTGTAGTGATCCATACATTCTCGCATTTTCTTTGTTTTAGCTTAATTTTTCTTTCACATGTACTGTAAATATTCGCAAACCATTCGGTCATTCTTTGGTAGGCTGTAATATGATCTAAAGTGAGTAGACTATCCCAGTCGTATTCATTAATTAATTTATCTACTTTTTTGTTATCAATAATCAACTTACAACGACTATCAGGTTTGCTGTTCAGGGCTTCCCCGTACACAACAAGCGCTACAAAATAGTGGTCGGCCACTTTTTGTTTAATGACACCAGAAAATAATTTTAGTCCGTTTAGCCTCACAATAATATGATCAATACATGTGCTTGTAATTCGGTTTCCGAGACGCTCTTCCCTCGTGAAGTTTGATATCACGTTATCTAGTCCAAAACCCGATAACAAGTTGAGGTAATCCGCAACTCCGTACTTGGACGTATCCAGTACATCAATATTAAAGTCACCCGCAAGTATCAGCTGCCTATTATCAAACGCCTTTAGAAGCTGCGTCATTTCATCAAAAAATAACGGAAGATTAGAGCTAGGAGGCCGGTAAACAGAGCAGATAGTAAACGACGTAAACTGATTAGAGATTGTAATGACCAACACCTCAGCATGACTACAAGATGTTATTACTTTCTCAGAAAACCAGCCAGACTTAATAAACACAAGTATACCACCACCCCGTTGCCCTTCTCTACACAATGAGAAAGAATGAAAATCGTTTAACGTAAACAAAGTGCTAGTTTCTTTGTCAACATTTATTTCGGTTAAAATTAAAGCATCGATACAATCAACACGATCATGTAGGTAAACAAGTAAATTATCCCAATTTTTTTGTATGCTTCTTATATTAATATGTAGTAAATTAAGTTTCATTTTACCTTTAGAACAGACATCTAGCTCATTTTTAAGATAAGCATCCCATTCTACGAACGATTGAAATGTAGCAGACATTTTTAAAGAATTTTCAAGAGATCTTCCTCGTTATTGATACGAATAGCGGGCTTCTGCTCGCTATGACGGACAAAAATTTTTCCGTTTGTGCACCAGACATATTTATAATGTTTTTCCTTTGCGCACTGCTTAGCGCTCCAAAACAGTTGTCTGAGAGACTTGGTCAGGTTTTCATTAATGAAAATACGTTCCTGCCTAAGTACCACACGTTTAGTGATCCAAAGGTCTCTTACAGCGCGGTCCTTAAACCTAAGGATGATAGGTGGGGTTTTTCCTTCCCGGGGGCCCAGTCTATGAACCGCTTCGATGTCATCGGCAGTTGGCACGGGCAGTTGTAACTTAGCGGCAAGACTCTGTATCACATTAAGCAGGTTTTCCTTTTCATTTTGTCGGACACCATGGATTTCGACATTATTCCTTCTTGAATATTGCTCAACGCTATCCACGGTTGCCTTCAGTTCCCGAATTTCCAGGTCTTGTTTCAAGATTACAGATTCCATTTTCTGCATTTTTTTGGCGATTTCTCCGATAGCATCTTCCTGAGTTTTCATATTCTTAAGTACTTCATCATACTGGGAGCTCATCATTGCCATAGACGCCTCGATACCTTCCACAGTCTTTTCCTGCTGAGTCAGTTTTGCTATCACTTCGTCATGTTTAACTGACTGCACGGCAATCGACTTTTCCATCGCATCCATTCTGTTAAGTACCTCGGTGAGTATCGTACTCATGCTCGTAAGCTGCGTCATCAGTTTCGTGAGCTCCGATTGATCGCCGTTTTTCTTTGACTGGCTAGATTCATTCGAATCCTTATCAGC
>JAZHYW010006122.1:0-22252 GCA_037355805.1 Ixodes ricinus | reverse complement strand
GATAGTATCGCATCGTTCGCAATTACAAGTGTCTTTGTCACGTGGCCCTTATCGAAGCATTTTCTAAACTCCACAGCCTATATAACTGAGCTTCAAAGCTGAGAAGTACAAGCAGACGAGGACGATCCTACAGGACGTGTCGAGCGGTTAGTAAATTACCCGTGCACCGAACTAAACGACCAGAAAAAAAAGAACCCACGAGAGAAGAGGAAGGTAACAGCGAGGAGGACACGGTGTCATCATAACTCAGCGGGGCAGACGGTGACAGGGTGCCGGGAGCGCCGCCATCTAACCCCAGGTAGGAAAGGAGCTGCAGCCACGCTGTGGGACCAACCACCTCGCCCAGAGTGACACATCTGTCAACCTAAATGACACCGACGCTCGCTGGACCGGCGTGGTGGGGAGATCAGCCTGGACGACGAGGAGAAGTAGGCAGCAGTGGGAACAGGGAAAACGTAAACGGGGCTGGGTCCGTTTACGTTCAACGTTGTCGTCTTTCCTCCCCTTGCGTATCTGAGCATACGTTTCTTTTTTTGTCTTTTAGGTTGAAAAAGTCTTATCAGCGTGTCGGCCCTTTCTGTCATCAGCGCTTACGGCCTTTCTATCTTTTTTATTTTTGTTTTTTTGGCCGCTTTTTGTCTTGATTATTTTTGGTTAGCCTCTGACGTCACTCTTTCTCCGTTCTAGCTTTTAGTTATTTCCGAGGCATACGAATTTGTTTGATTTCGGGAATTTATATAAAGTTGGAACGCAATGTCGAGTTGCAAAGAAATGTGCGTCTTGATTGGGTTTGGAGACCAAAGATGTTGATTAATAATTTCATATATCTCTTATTGAAATTCGTGCACTATATTCGAGACTCGTGGTGGCACGTACGTCCCTCGGACGTTTGCTTCTGCTTTGCATTCATTTAGCTCTCAATGTATCGCGGTCATTTAAAAATGCAAATATTATGCATCAAACAGTTCTTTTTGATTTGCATTATTCTTTCTCTGTCACCTTTACCTTTTAAGACAACAAAGCGGTTTAATTATATTCGGTTCAAAATCTGTGTACTCCGTTTCGCACCGAGTCCGAGCGCAGCCCACGCTACGACAAGGCAGCTCCGATCGTAATACGCCCAACATGCATCCTCACTGCGCTAATAGTCTTTGTGCATTTGCTATCCGGCTAAACGCATAAGGCACCTTGAATGCGCCATGATCGTGGGCAATTTCTGTGCATGATTGACTTCGCCCAGTGGTCTCCAAAAACCCCAGCCGGCGGGCCAAATGTGTCCCATTCGTGATTTGATGTTTTTACATAACGTAATTTCTGGTCAAATTGATAGCATATCACTTTCTGTCATCCGTGAACTTACACGTGCAGATGCGACGTAGTAGGTGACCTTACCATTTTATCCGAACACCCGGCCATATCGTGCCCTACCCATGTGTTTAGAGTTTCGCCCTTGTGTGAGGAACTTTATGATGCCGATCTGGACATATATGCACTCAATGTTTTATCAATAGTGAAAGACTGTAGTCTTTTATATATATCCTGTTTGTTTTAGTGTACGGCTTTTTTTCGCGTTTAGCATGCTGTACCCAACCTCATCGTATGATCGTTCCTGTCTTCTGTTTGTTGAGTTAACCGTCTTTTCCCAACGTGAAGCTAATTTTTTGTTTGGTAGTTGGCACTAATTGGGAATCCTTTGCGGCAATTTTTGGAAACTACCAGAAAATAGAGGTATTACGTATATTATTATTATAACCGGATGACATGTGAAATAAGTCAAAAACTGCTTAAATGTAAAATAGATGCGGAGTTAAAGAGGGCCCTGCAATCATATTTAAGCGTCTACCTTTTTTGCGGTTTCCACGTCCCTTGGGGTTCGGGCAAGCCAGCGGGCACGGAGAGAGTCACTAAATATCAGTGCGTCATATTTTAACCGGACGACGCGGAAACCTCCTCCACCGACGAGAGCGACCCGCGGTACCGAAAGCGCGCAAAATGTGACGTCTTAGGTCCTGGGCTTACTACTGGTCAGAGCCGCTAAAAGCTTTTTTTAGTCGAGATACAAAATATAAGTGTCGCGAACCGTTTCAAATATGTATGAAAGTAGTTTTTGTTCAGTATTTTAGATCAGAAAAGAAACAAATGCAGTTTATAAAGTACGGAAACAAGAAATGACCCGTCGACATACCCGCCACCAAGCAGCGGAAAAAGCGGCGCATATTAGAAAGGGCTAGTGGGATGGGGCGCCGATGAACGGCGAGCGTAGAAAGGTCCCGGAGCGTACAAAGGCCATTTGGCGGTATGGCAGCGCGAAGTGGCTCCCGTCCTGTACTGGTCTTTACCCGTGTTTGCTGTCGTTTGTGGCCAATGAAGTGTTATGCCGAAATAGTCTTTAATCGCGCAGCAAATGCAATGCGAGTCGCCCTGGCCGCCCGCTTCATACAGCCTATCCAACACACGGTTTAGTGGCGCCCTCTCGAGCCGTCGACACGAAGTGCGGCAGCCGTGAGCGCTCGATGAGCTCACTATACCTCCTCTAGTTCACGGCCACTCAAGCCAGGACCTACGACGTCATGAAAGCGGTTATTTTTTGCTTGTTTTGTAATTCTAATTTTCCTATAACTTTTAAAATAAAGCGAATTTTGCGAAAAGAAAAGTTTCATTAAGTTACTACGTTCAGTGCGCTTAGGTTCGGTGCAAATTAAAAATCAGTCAAAACGCTGTTGCACGACCCCTTTAAGAAAGAAAATTAAAAAAAAACACGTCAATATCAGCTAAACCGAGAATGTTATACAAAGGCTGCCTGCTGCTCATAGGTCTATGTTGAATGATTTTAAGTGAACGCCCCCTCCTGTAAGTTGGGATCACCTCTTGCGCGCCTGCGCTACTGGTAGAGCGCGCTCATCTGTGCGGCGATAGCTGCACTTCACCATTTTCGCTCGAGACTTCCGTAGCCGTATGTTACAGTTTCCGGCTCTTTCACTCTTTCTTTTTTTTCTCTCTCCCTCTCTCTCTCTTCCCTTTTTAATTTCTCTTTCTTTCTCTGAAGGTAGTTTTTTCAAATATATATATTCTTTTAGCCTTGTTTTATTCCTAGTGCTGGCTCTACCTCAACGCAATGTCAGTATATCTTACCTGTGCTCGTCCATGTGTCAGCGCGGCTTCACCACAAAGCGTAAAAACAAACGACAAAAAAAGTCGAATATAGAAGAGAAAGAAAAGAAAGCCAACCACGCGACTATCGGTTTCCCAGCCCGTTGGATTTGTAATGAAGGCGGTCGGTAGAGGTTGTTCGGAGGCTTTCCTCGTTAGAGATTGGTGTTGTTTTTGGCGAAAAAAGGAGAACAGAAAAGATACCGAGTAGGAGAAAGCAAGCGTTTAGAAAAGGTACTGGTAGATATTTCTGCCAATATCACGAAAAAATCTATTTTCGTTTTTTTTTTTTTGTTTACCAAAGTGGCTGACTCGTCAAATGTGCACAGGGAACAATTTTCGTGAGATTGTTTTCACATTACGTTTCTTAGAGTACAAAACAGACATCCCTTGTAAAAAGATGGTGGTATTTTCACGCGGTGTCACGCGCGTATGATCTGGCCGTGACTAACAAAAACAGGGTGAGAAGTGGAGAAGCCGGAGAAAAGCATCCTATCAAAGAAATGTTGAGGGGCGGGGGGGGGGGGGGGGGGAGTTCCTGGGTTACATTAAGGCCGTTCCCACTCTTGCGACCTCTTAGGACTGGGTTCCTTAAAACGTCTTACAACGAGAGGACACACTGGCGCCATCTATTGGGTAGCAGTGTGAACTTGGTCGTCCGGTATATTTTCTATTTCTCTCGCGCATTATCCTTTTTTTTTGGCTCCGAAAAGCTTTTGTCAGCGTTATAAACGAGCCTTTCTTATAGGTATTACGCACATTTGACCTCGGAAATCCCGAAAAACCTCCGCTCTTGTGAAATGCAGTTCCAGGATCACCGCATAGATGGCGCCAGCGTGCCAGTGTGTTTTCTCGTCCTAAGAAATTTTAAGAGGTTTTAACAAGTCTCGTCTCTCTCGGTCGTACTCGGTTGAAACAGTGTGAACTGGCCTTTAATGTTTTATATCTTTAGAAAACCATCATTCTCGTTTCCAAGCGTACCCAATGATCACGTAGTTGTAATAGTAAGAAGTGGACTGGTCTGAGCGTTAAAACCCCAGCATTCAAATGGGTTTTCAGTGAAATGAGCCTTGCGTATGACTTGCATTCTTGCGACGACTAACCCATATGGAGTTCGATGCTATGATGACATCAGTATTTACAAAATATATTTGCTGTGTTAACATTAATTCAAAGCTGAACTTTATGCCTTAACTCGTCGCAATATATTGGAAGTAGTAGGAGTGAAAAAGATGCATTTTGATTTCATTGACATCAACAGCTTCAGTGTTTTGTCTCTGCACAATAACAGAGCATCTAATAGAAAGTCTCATGCATCAAACATAGATATCTCATTGCACTGTTTTTATTTTTCACAAATTTTCTCAATTAAAAACCCCCTGAGATGACAAGCATATCTTTTAAAGTCAAGGTATGGAATTTTTCATGACGTTCCCATGCACCATATACGTTCCAGCCAAATTTTATGACAGGATTGCACGTGCACAGAACAGCCAGAAAAATCGTAAAACTAAGACGACTGAAGCAAAGAACAACTCTAGAATACTGACGATATCAAAGTCCGCATCCAAATCTCGTATCAGCGGCTGCCAGCCAACTTAGGGCTAGGTCACCCCTGTCGCCGAAACACTGCCCACTTTCATCCCTTTACCTAAGTTGTGGGCTTTCTTAATCCTTCCCTCTCGTCACCTTGCGTGTTTATTTTGTTTCCCTGGCTCTCAGTTGTAACTCAACTCCTGTTTAGGATGGCGGACATAGCTCGGCATAAGCATTGCTGGAATTATTCATGAGCGGGCTGGCGCTCGACAGACGGTCCCATCTCGGCGCTAACCCTAAATTCCTCGTAGAGTAGGTTGCGGCGGAAGTGGACGTTGGCTTCCCAGGTTTCACAAAAAACATGTGGGTTAAAGAGTGTAAATAAGGAGAGAGAAAGAAAAAGATTGGAAAAGTAAACATCTTTCTGAAATGAGATCTTCCACCCTGTCGAGGGGATCTGGAGTACCCTCTTGAGCTCGTCACAAAAAAAAAAAAAAAAAATACCGGAACGTTTTTTTTTATTGCTTATTACATAACTTTTTTTTGTGTTTTATAACTCGTCAAAAATACTGGATGACAGTCTTTATATCCAGTTGTTGTCCAGCACAAATTGCGTATGAGCAAGAAAGCATCAGGGTACCTCATATTTAGCATACTCCCTGTGCTACTCGATACCGTAAAAAACAAGCCTATGTTTTTCTTCGGAGGTCTAGGGTTCCCATGAATACGTATTTATAGAATACAGAACAGCCGGAAGAACTATATGTTGTTGCTGTTTTTTTTGTGTGTTTTTCCCGTTCCTTTTTTATAATTTTTATGTTCAATAATAATATCTTCGAACTCACCTGACAAGTCATTGTTTCTTCCCCAAATACGTTAGACTAAAATTAATTCGTATCATAGGTTAAAAACTGTCCAAGGTGTCTTTTGCAAAGAAAACGAGATCTGAATGGTCTCTAACCTGAGATATGTACCGTCATTGTTTCGAGCTGTCGCTATAATTACTTTCCTTTTCTTGTTCACTCACTCACACTCTTACTAGAGCCAATTATAAATATCCCGCATGTTAGCCTGAACCATTCTTATATCGTATATATTGCTTGAAGCAAGTCCTTTTAACCATGTGTCTCAATAAACCAAGTATTCCAACGTTCACTCACTCACTCCTATGCGCGAAAATACACACGCGAGAACTTTTCCAACTTCCAAATTAAAGTGACCCACCGCTCACGTTTTCAAACAAAAACAATGACTAATATCCCTTCATTTTAGAGCGCAGCTCTTAGGCGCCCGTTTCCGGCTTGAGGCGGCGTCGGCGTCGCCGTCGGCATAACCATAAGGTCACGTGAACCGCCAGGTCACGTGACCCCAATGGTCACGTGACCCCCCAGGTCACGTGACCACCCCCTCCCCGAGGGCACGTGACCCCTCAGGTCACGTGACCCCCAGGCCACGTGACTTCCCCTTGAAGTCACGTGACCCCCCCCGTGCCCTCCCCTCCTCCTCAAGAGCTGCGCTCTAATTCGGCGTTACAGGGAGTTGTAAACGGCTTTCATTTTTTGTTTAATAAAGCAATAAATATTATAAAAAGACGCCCGAATCTAAGCAGTAAAAAGTACCGAAATGCTTTCATCAGCACATCAAGGGAACTAGCGTAAGCTGCTCACACTCCAATGGCTATATTCCCAAAAGTGTTGTACAGCTCGTGTCTAGCAGCCGCCACCTGTATTGACTAATGGAGCTTGATTTTGACTGTGGGCGTGCAAAATAATTAGGCGTTCACAGCTCATACAACTCAGCTAGTTGAATGCACCTAGCCACGAATGGGACGCTGACGTCATTGTGACAGTTCATTGCCAATATTTGTGCTGCGGATATTATCTGCAAAGGAAGCAGAGAAAACGGCATGATGCCTGACACTGCCTGTGTCACCCTAATTCAGTTCAACAGCTTAAAAATACATAAACAATATAAATAAAAGAAAACAATAAAAATACAACACTTATCTTGTCACGTAGCAGCAGCAGCATCAATAATACAGAATACATACGTTCCCAAATACATTGTACTATAATCATAAGGTAATATCTACAAAAAAACTATATATGTACATAAACAATCCAATTTTAAATATCATAGAGTGACACTCCAGATACACAAAGGAGCACAGAATTATAAACACCGTTCGTACAAATAGAAAAAAGAATTAACCAGTCTACACAGATTATATAACATTAAAAAAGAAATAATTTATATCGTCAAATTATATTAAGACTATATCATCTTAAGAAAACTATAATCCGATATAACTGCAAACAAGGGATCATCTACAGTCTTGTTTTAACCTAGAACACGGAACGCTGTAATCATTTTCTATACCGGGAAAATGTAATAATTTAGCAATCCAATATTTTTTTTAATGTTTATCTTGCAGTGATTAGTTCGAATGTTTGGAATTCTACCTTTCGGGTTTCTTAATGCGTATGAACTGGATAACTGTGCGGGTATCGAGTAAAGTTTTTTTGCGGCGAATCAATTGAAATATTTTAAAGTGAGATATTGAGATTTTCTTTAACATATATTTAATGAAAAGTGGTGCGGTGCTCAATTTTTTATTTTGCTTTCATGATTTTAGCAAATACGAATATTTTTTTTCTGAATGATAATTAGTTTGTTATAGTTTGATATATCTGTCTTACCCCACACTAGTATTTCATAACTAATCTTAGAATAAGACAGAAAATAATATAACATCATTTTTAACGAAATGAGTATCAAATTTTTTATGTCATGTATTATACCAGAAATTCAAGAAAGCTAAGATTTTAGTTTGTTCACATGCGTAGACCATGAGAGTTCTTAACTGGACCAGACGCCTAGAAACTTTTGTTCGGTTAACACCCCAACTAACACCAACACTAAATAACTAATTCTATCTCTAATTCTAACCGACTCTAAATATAAGTCTAACACATACTCACCACTAACTCCACTAACTACACTAAACAATTGGTATAGAACCCCTAGCGTTGAACGAACAACGTCTCAAGTAGCAACACAATTGCAGTGCGATTTGAGGAACGTTTTTTTATTGAGATTTACTTACGTGGTTCCGCATTACTGAACCAGTCAGTAAACATCGTATTGATGTGTTCATTGAATAAAAATAAATTGTCTCATTATGAAAAAAAACATGCTTTTTATTTTCGAAATTTGAGAATCACGCCTGATACGTGAACATGTTTCACATATTTTTAAAGCGGATTAATTTCAAAATAATTTAATGACAAAAATTGAGTTTGAAACAATTAAACACATTCTTCACCCTCGTCGGCGTTACGTTTCATTATCAAATATGTGTAACACCATCATCAGAAAACATCACAGTAATAATTCAAAATAACAATATTATCTTTTTTTTTTCTCAACATCAATTTAAGATTATAAACGATAAATATATAATGCGGGATCAAAATCAGCAGCACTACGCAGTATCACAGTCCTCTTTTTAACTCAACCTTGAACTCTGGAGATATTCAACCTTCAAGCTCCTCTGAGCAAGTAAACTCGTTCTTGCGCAACACGGCAATACCGCCAAAATTTTCCGACACCCTGGGATATTGCAAGGAGAACGCCGCAGTATAATTCACGTAACTCGCGAGTTTTCGCTGGCTCTTAGCTACTTATATTGGTCAGCGAAGACACGTTTATGAAAGGTGCGAGCGAAGAAAGGAACATAAGAACAAATTACTCCTTCAAGGGGATCAGGGACGCGTGGAATAAATGCGAGCGTTTACATCAGACAGCATCAGAGAAAGCAATACTGGTAGCGAACCCGAGTAAAGTGAGCTAGGAGGTCTCCAGGAAGGTACAACCACCAGGTATTATACATACCTGGTGGTTGTATATGGTTGTATATTATTCAGCGTATTTCCTGCCTCCTGTATTCTTCTACAGTTTTCTCACGTTGTTCGCTAACTTTAAACCATGTATAATGCTTACCAAATAGCCCAGCTCACCCCCTTCTACAACCACCAGGCTTTGGCTTTCGTTTTTAGGAGGCGGCAGCCAAGCATCCGGTGGTAATTCGAGCCTCGGGGTATGTTGCTGGAGATTAAGGAGAAAGCAAAATAGAAATAAATACAAGAAGGAGTAGCACTGGAAGATGAGGCCCCTATTATCGGTTTTGGTCACAAGCGAATTATTTGCGTTTATTTTGAGTTTTATGCATACGGGTGCTTTCTTTTTTCAAGGTTGTCGAAGTAAAGGAAGCACACTAGATGGGTCTGTGCATTGACTGGGTAAAAGAAGAGGTACGCTGAGACGGCGAAATATTAAATATTGATTACCGTTATTTTTATGACTGAGCTAAATGGAACGACTCAGTAGATTGTGTACCACCCTATTGTATGTTGTGGCTTAAGAATAGCGGGACAAACACTTCTCACAAACCACTCCTCTTTTTACTATTTAATAAAAAAACGCTAAAAAAAGTTGATGGAGAGGATGAGACGGTTAATCACGACGACAGAGAGAAATTGTTAAGATGGAACAGACTATATTTATTTATATCGAAATCAGACTAATTTGTATAATAGTAGCCCGAAGAAACAACATAGAGCAGCGGCAAATTATTCAAGTTTTTAGAACAGCGTGTTCGTAGGTACGAAAATAGTTCAATTGTTCACGTGCGTAGACGCGCAAAAGCTTGTGACAGGACTCAAGTTCTGACGTGATGATAGGCCTGATATGAGCAGCACTGCCTGAGGTCGCAGTTAACGGTCCCCTCAGACGGGAAGAGTTTAAGTGTACCGCCATGTTTGTTCTGGATGCCCAATGCCGCAGTCGGCAAATTTTGATGTCGATATGCAACTTCAGTGGTTACAACCGTAAAAGTGCCACTAATTTCTCATTAAATCAATATTAAACGCAACTATCTTCTTATAGTAAAAATATCGACAAAACGCAATCTCCATCGACAAAATGCTATCTCTTGCCCAACTGCTAAGCATCGATCTCTTAGATGCAGAAACAACTCGCTCCGCTATTGTTAAATTTCTACTAATAAAAATTGGAAACGCGTACGCCGTAAACGCAGGCTTGTACGCAGTACGATGTGCGGTGTGTTACCATAGCATCATCCGTAAAGTGGACTGTGGTAAACGGTATCGTCCTTGAGAGTGCATGTTGTTGGATTTCATAAAGCGCCTCTCCATAAAACAACGTCTCTGCTTCCGGGGTAGTGCACAAGGAATCCAAACGAACCATGGCGGTCGTGCACCAGAAAAAAAAAAAAGCTTATCATAAACATGTTTTGTCTACGGGATATTGCTTTTACGTGACACTGTTAACGTTATCATCTAAGTGGGCTTTGGAGAAAAAAGAAGCGCGTCTTCCAACGCACTGCCGATTTTTCTGCATTTCGGCTAAGATTTCAGAGGAAGCACATCTTACCTTTTTCAACTTTAGCAGAGACATCGCTATAGAGAGTGACATCTTCTTCGGCGTTTTCTTTGCTAGAGTGGAACATGTAGGAGGAGCTTCCCCTGAACACTGCGCATCACTCTGGACCCGCCTCTTTTAATGGGCGATTTCAAACGAATCATGGGTGAATATTCAGCTTCAGTATGTGCGCGCATGAACTCACTAAGGGCCACGTGTTCGCAAAGGTTTTCTGGAACAATTGCATCGCATTAATAGCGCCATCGTCATGAACGTGCTACCTGTTCAGCAACGTAACTATTGTCACTGACATATTTTGAAGTGGAAATATAGTAAAAGGGATAAAAAATAAAGGTTCCCCCAGTCAGCTGTAGTCACTGAGAAGAAGAAAACCGTCAAGGCGCGTTTTTCGAACGCCTGGCCTCCAGCACGCGCAGCATGTTTCGCGCCATAGCCTCCTCTATGCTCACAAAGCCCGGCAGTTCGAAAACGAAGCCATATGCCGGTGGCCGATTTGGAGCGAGAGGATTCTGGTAGCATAAAGCATCAAAGAGCCATTTCTCAGGGAACCTAAACGTCAGCGCACAGCTTTGCAGCGGCGAGTACCCGAAACAGACTTGTTCGCTCGGGAGAAGTGTGTTTCGGCTTATCGCCGCTGCGGGGCGACCAGTCATGTGGCTCTCCTCTCACCCGTTGTCTGCCGCTCCACCTTTTTCATTTCGGCGGCCGCTTCTCGTGGCGATCTGCCTGGCTTTGTCAGTATATATAGAAGCGCTATGCTTCCACCGTCACTTGGCTGCCGCAAGCGTTCTCGACGTGCACGAGACACTGAAACGTTGTCGAAGGTAAGAAGCTCGCCTCGCTGAAGGCAGGACAACTCCAGCTCCACCTTGCCGTTCTCATCTTGTCAATGGCTATATCAGTAGTATGCGCCGAGAAACTAAGGGAGATGAGGAGACTTAAAGCGCGCGGGGACGTCAGAACGCCGAGCTCTTATTGGACCGATTAAGGTACCTAAAGCCAGCAGCCTTTGTCTCCACTGCACTCGTCGAACGCGTTAGAACAGGAATGCCGGCTTCCAGCGCATGACCTTCGCATTCAAACGCAATTAACGAGTGCAGTAAAGACAAAGGCAGCTAGTTTACAAGTCTGACCTCTAATCGTTCCAACCGGACCTTGGCGTTTTGACGTCCCCGCGCTGCTACCGCGTCCTTCTCTCTCATTTTCTCGGCGCATTGATTTCTTTATGGTCATTGACAAGGCGAGAATGACGGGAAAGAAGCTTCAGTTGACCCGCCTTCGAGGGCGAGATTGCTACCTTTGACAACGCATTGGCGTCTCGGGCATCTTGAGCGGAGCCCGCAGCAAACGCACATCTGAAAGCGGGGAGTGCGCGCTGTAGGGATCGGACGTTTGAAAGAGACGCTGAGTCGCATTCCTTCCGTCAGTGACGATATTATACTTTCCGAAGTTATAATATTTATTGTAGGACAGGTAATGAAAGCGACGAAATTTGGCCCCAAGGAAGCCAATTAACTGCGCTTCTTAAAGGAAGCGTCTTGATAAAAAAAAAAAAACTAATAATTCCATTTTTTTTTTGTAGCCCTATTTGATAATAACACGAAAGCTGGGTCATGGTGTTTCCGATTACTAAGACACCGCAAATTTGGGATGAATTTGGTCACGACGCGATAGCGCAGCGGAATGTGGTAGTGATGGAGAGAAGTTTGAAATGTGGCTAATACACTCTAAAAAAAGGGGGTGTAGACGTTACACCCCTTGTCACATATACGACACCCCAAAACTTCAGTTCGACGTACAGCACGCTGACGTCGAACTGACTGCCCCAACTTTTGCGAGAGGGTTGATGACGGTGCGATATAACATATTAAACAGCTAAAGTACGTATCAAAGTCTACAGGAAAAAAACACACAGGTTTTGCAGTTGAGCCTAGAAAACCCCGATAACTTTTTTTGCAGTCAGTCACACTTACATTAACTATTTTAATGAGTTGTACAACTCGGCTATCAAGCCGCTCGTGAAATTTGGTAGCGTCGGTACAACGTCAGTGCGCTGTACATCCAACTGAAGTTTTGGGGTGTCGTATATGTGACAAGGGGTGTAACGCCTACACTTCCTTTTTATTTTTAGTGTACCCTACTGAAAATTTGTCCATAGGGCTCAACACGATTTTTTAATAGTTCTGACGTACCCTTTAAAAATGTTTGAGGGGTCCGAGATGTCCGCCGAGGTTTTCTAAAGGGCCTGACATACTCTTGAAGAATTTCTAAAAAAATGTAAAAGACCCGTCTTCTTTTTCTTTTTTTTAGTACTTTAAGGTTTGTCCCGATTTTTTTCGTGAAAGTACGGCACCCGACAAACTCGTTTTAACGGGTCTGTGGGACAGATGAGGAGAAATGCGTCAGAGTGTAGTGCATTATATAGTTTTTTTCATTATTATTGTGGTTGCCAGTTTTTTGTGAAAGTTCTTGGTTTTCGGTATGGTGGAAATTGGCCCAGGTGTGACGGCGACACGTTTGAACCCGCACAGCCCGCACGTCGTTGCACAGGCGTGTTGATATACTTCATGGTGTTATTTTTTGGCGCCCGACAAAACAAGCATCTCTCTGCGTTCGGCGTCCGATCAACACGTCGTCATGATGTTCGACGTAACAGAGCACCCGAAAGACTATCAATCTAATGACACAAACACACAACCTAAAGTAAACACTCCCTCAGCGCTAACTGACAACTCTTGTTTTGCAACTTCTCGTCAACGGCATACGTCGGCTTCCCTTGTATTTTTCATTTACGACTCTTAAACGAGTAAGCCGTATCATAAGCTCAAAGTCGCCTTAGAATAAATCACGCCACCCAGCAGACAGCGCGAAAGACGTTAGCAAAACGCGCCGCACCGCAGCATGCTTACAATGGCAGGTGGCGCAAGGCACCGTCGAATATGGGGCGTACAGCGCATGCGTACTCTGCACTGTCCCGCTGGCAGAGCTCGGTAACTCAGCCCCCCAAAAAAACTCGTGTTTTTTTAGTTTTTTTAGTTGGTGGATTGATGCTTTGGGAGCTTGAATTAGTCCTTATTCAAATTTATGTGTTCCTGGTTTTGAATGAATGCTTATGATTGAAGGTTTGGACAGGTGTTACGCGTGTTTGAGGAATCCAGCGAGTGTGGATTCGGCGAGAAGATGATGTCTCACCCGGCGAGCTACCGGCCAGGTAGTCCTATTTCTGCCTAGCTGCTAAGAGCCCACTCGAGCAGCGCTAGCGGCGCCAGCGGGTCAAAGTCGTAGTCGAGGTGAACCTTTCGTGCTGTCGCCGTTTTCGCAATGGTAGCAGACGATGTCCACACATAGACCATCTTGGCCAAACGATTTGCGTCCTCGTTTACAACTTACAAGGACCCTGCAGTGTGCGGAGCGGGGACACTATGAAAATTGACGGTCGGCTGCGAGGGACGCTGCTGTCCGGGCGAGCGGTGGCGTGTCGTTGAGCTTTGGAGGTGACGAAGGACCGTTCGAGAGTCTAACACTCGAATGGATGACTATCTGCGATAGCGGAGTCGCTGCCAGCTCAAAGAGCACAATCTCGGCCGCCGCCGACTCCGTCTCGAGCGGGCTCGATGAAGCTGTACACGTCGGCTTCGTCGACCCCGGTCACCCACTCCGTTCCATCCCGCACGGCCGACGAACTTCACCAAGGTCTTCGACTTCCCGGCGTCCTCCCCTCCACATGCGGGAGGTTCGGGCTAACGTCCAGTTCGTGGCTCGCGATCAGCGTGAGTGTCATTCCTATCACCTACGGCGGTTTGATTCAAGCGCTGTCGTTTCTGTTTGAAAGGTTCTGAAGGTTTGACTTGTGATTGTGCTGTGCGACGACTAGATTTAGAGTTCGATATTACTTCATCGTAAGTACGCCGCCAAGTTTTATTGGCCTGCCATGATCGTACGCGCGAAGCGTAATCAAAACTGATGCGATGCGTTGTTGTTTTTGCAGTTGTTTTGTATCCTGGTTGCGAGTCCTCGAAATATATTTTCTTTGTGACAAAGAACTCGGTCGTTTCTATTTAATATGATCTATTTTGTCTACAGCTGCTTGCACCCGGGTCTGAGCACATGTTGGTTCCTATCGTCTTTTTTAGCTACAGCATAGACGTAAAACTTAATGTCTGAAATAAACTTCTCAATAACGTTTAAAACTGCATTTTTGGTCAATGGCTCACACTCATTTAGCTGTCTAAATGGTTAGACGGCTGAGTGGGTCTGAAGGGCTGAAGGGGTTTGAAAGGCTGAAGGGCTGAGGGGTTTAGTGAGCTGACGGGGTTTGAAGGGCTGAGGGGGCCCCATAACCGATTAAGGCTGTAAGCGTTATTTTCAATAGGGACATTTCCACTTGCGGGCAAAGTCACTGTCCTTTTTAAAACACCGGCTAGTTTTAAATAACATTGCTGAAACCGCAGTCTTAACTCGGAGGAAGGACGGACGCCCAAGGCTCAAGACCGGATGAGTTTTTTAGAATACAACCTTATATATATATATATATATATATATATATATATATATATATATATATATATATATATGCGTGTGTGTGTGGTGTTAGAGAATCGAGGGGTTCGCTTTATAATCAGCCGGAAAAATCCGCGGGAAAGAGTAAAAGAGCACAAGCTTTGAACAAAGATGCATTTAAATTGTGTTTTTTGGCATCCCTATTGAAAAAATCCCGCAAAAGCTTCAAGTAACATAAGGTGAAAACTTGGTCAAGTTTCACCCGCTTTTCATTCGAAACCAGCGTAGTTTACCAGTCTTTGCTGGAAGATTTGCCGGCAGCTACTCTCGGTTACCAGATTTCGCTGGAATTTCACCGGCAGCCACTTTGGTTTACCAGACGACCAGGCTTTGCTGGAATTTTCACCGGCTGTCACTCGTTTCCTCTCGCACCCTCTCTCCCTCGCATTAAAGTGCGTGGAGAGAATGTGAAGGGGACTTTTTGCTGTCTCTTTTGAAGAAAGCCGGTTTCTTTGTCCGTCAACGAGCAACGGCAACGAACGGACGCTCAGTGCCCGCTTCCGGTTCCATGTGTGCGACCTGTATCTTCCAGAGCAGCTGGGTGTGTGGATAAAAAAATATAATTCAGTGACCTGTTTTTTGCGCTTCTTCGTCCGTCCGGCTTCAGAAGCATCCAGCAAGCGAAAAAGACGCCGGAGACGCCAGTGACCCCATCAGGCCGACACGGGGACTGTGCCCATGATTTCTCAACGGCTTCGGATGTTCGTTCCGCGCGTTCGTGGTTTTCGCTAAGCGTGCTACTGACAGGTGTATGCCTGTCCGCGTCGTTGCACCCGCGACGACGGCATCAGGGACGGCACCGTGATTGTGCCCATGATTTCTCAACGGCGGCGGATGTTGGTGGCGCGTTCCTGGTTTTCGCTAAACGTACTACTGACAGTGTGTGTCTGTATGTCCGTGTGGTGCACCTGCTCGGTTTTATTAGTTGAACTACCGTATATCTAGGAATTTACCCAGCGGCATTGTGAGCTCCTTAATTTATTTCTTTTTGCGACGAATGAACTTGGTTGTTCTTTTTGGTCTGAGATTGTTTTTGTCTACAGCTGTGCAAATTGTTTCACTGGTCATCGACCCTGTGAAATAAATACATCTAACTTTTGAGGTGTATATGGACTAGCCGTTTTAATTGTTACCGAATCGTCCAGCATCTGGTAAACATACTCCACCCACGGTTCACAGGCTTCCTTCCTAAACTGCCTTCCGTTGACATCGAAAAACAACACAGAAACATGAAAACACCGTAAGTTCTGGTAGAACTGCGGCAAATCCGGTGACTTCCTGTAATTTCTAGTGAATCCAGGCAAATCCGGTGACTTCCAATAAGTTCTGGCTTTACCGGAAGTAAAAGAGTCCCACAATCCAGTAAAATAATTGTTTTACTAAAAATAAAATTCTGGACTTTTTTTTTTAATAGGGTTGTAAAAATTGAAGACCTAGCTACGTTCCTGTAAACCGTTCGAGCAACACACTTTAACATTTCTGACAGCTGGCGTCGAAGCAGACGACGCACAGTTGATCAGAGTTATGCTTGCGGTGGCATTTCTCTCATGAATGCAGAAACCCGACGATATCGTTCTTTGCCTTCAAACGTTTCCTGTCGGCTGATTGCTACTCGTGTCTCGAGATGGCGCCAGATGTACAACCCTATGTTCACTTCATCATTTGTTTCAGATGCCGCCAATGATAATATTAAGTGTGTTCCTTTTTTATTCCATGAATGGCGCTATTTTTTTTATCTCAATGTGTCATTTCTACTACCAAATACACTTCTTAGTGAAAGTGTGAGCTTGTCACAGGCATGCGTAAGGTTTTCCGACACAGTTTCATTTATGCCCGTCGGGAAGTAGTCAACCGATTAACCGGAGAACTTTAGCCGAATAATAAGTGGAAAAATGGTATAATGTTGAGGCTCATATAATAGATAACTCCCCCAAAAATTAGTTTTTTTTATTCGCAAAAGTGAATACAGTTATATCGCCGAAGGCCTGTCCTCCGCCCAAATAAAGCTCTAACATTCGGTATCAGATGCCAGAATATCGTAAACGTTTTCTTCTTGAAAAGTGAAAGGTGATGTTCTGAAAATTTCAATTGAAAACTGGCGCCCAATATAGCCCGCGTATACATGGTGCTGAATTGCGCCAGTTGTCGAGAACAAACCCCGTGTTCATATTAACTTTTTAGACAATGGCCTATAACTTTTTAATGAGGTGATCGTTAGCGTTGACAATTTGGCATCTGGTTAAAACTGCTAGCGCTACAATTGAGAAGAGGATGAGTGCTCAGCAATACGTTGTTTATCGTTGCGATGAAAAAAAAACTATGCAAATTGTTTGGAGGCACAGCTTTCATCTATGGAAATAATTCGTGGTTACACCATATAGTAACTTATACTTGGAAAAGACGATTCTGTAGCCTTAGCGATGCAGAAAAAGTTCGTTATATGAAAGGTATTTATTGGTGTGCATGTAATACATTCAAATACAATTGCCTAAAGGCACGAGTACCTGTATACCAGAATAAACTGTGCACGCCCGATTTCCAGCTACTAAGTATTACTTAAGTAATTAAAAATGGGGACACAGACACAACTGCAAAAGAAAACGGTCATGCATAAAAGCAGCTGGAAATATGGTTCATTTGTAGACGTCTTTTCGTTTGGAAAACATTGTCAATAAAAATAATTTAGCAGAGACACTTAAAGAGACACTGACAGGGTATTTATGCTCGCCGAAGTTTTTTAGATGTACGTGACATATGAGAGCCCAACTACCCAGGACACAATTTCGGGATCGAAGTTCGTTTTATTTCCGCCCGAAAACCGCCGATCGAGAACTGGCCGGTTTGAGTCGTGCTTACTCGTTCTCCGTGGTCACGTGCAGTTTTCTGTGGTTCAAACACAACCACCAAAGATAATCAAAGTCGTGGGTCATCAAAGGCACACACTCATTATTAGAAACGAACAAAAAATATGATACCTATTTTTTGTGGCTTCTAAACCCTGCAAATGTAATTATTGAAAAAAAAAAAAAGAGTTGCACAGCCAAGGATTTTGACGGTGTCTTCTCCTCCTCTATACTTCTTCTTCGTCCCCAGTCCAGTTTCGGTTTCGATATCGAGCAGGTTTTTGTTTTTACTTCATTAAAAAATACGTGACGCTGTAGAAAAGTTTTGATTGGGTATACTTCTGACACCATAATAGGACGCCTGGCAAGAAATAAAAATAAAATATTTGCGGCTGTCAGTGTTTCTTTAAAACTGCTTATATGTAGGAATGCAAAAAACATTCCTACATATAAGCGTGCTGGGAATGCGAAAACGTTCCTACAAACAGCGCATTCCTAGAAGCAGCCCATCGCATGTTCTTATCGCACACGGCGCTGCGGCAGTGTGACATCAGGCTCCCCTACTGCGCAGGCGCGGCGAACCTTGCCGGCTTCCCGACGGCGTCCGTGACGAAGCATTGCGTTGCTGTGCTTTTCTTTGTGTTTTATTTCCGAGGCGCGTCCGCTTTCACTTCGACCGGCCGTGCCAGCTTCCATGACAAAGCAACTGATATGACGCGTCGCAGCTAATTTAGGTGCCGTTTTTTGCGGTGACGGGTTTTAGGTGCCGTTATTTGCTGTTACAGACGCCCCCGGCTCTGCTCCATGGGACGGTCAATGCTTTCGCATTAAAAATATATCAAGACGCAAGAAGTGGCAAGCTTAAAGAAATAAACACTTGCCGAAACTTTTAACACCAAGTATGAAATGTAGCTGACTGATTATTTTTCATGATTATAATAAAAAGCAATACAAATAAGCGGGACAATATTTTAACAAGCAATTTTTTTGTGTTTGATTTGGTGATCCTCAAAAACAAAGTAGTTGATTTGCGTTTGCCAGAAAACAGTCGATCTTTTCTTTTCTTTTCATTTTTGAGGGGGCGGGGGAGCGGGGGGGGGGGGCTAGGCAGAGAATACACATGACAAACGTCAACCCTACAGAAGGGTTGACGTTTAACCGAACAATCAGTTAAGAAATTACAGGCGGAATACTATTTATGAGGTCATTTAAAATTTTTAATTTAGCCGTGTTAGCGTAGTTAGTTTTCATGTTTGTTTCTTTTATGTATTTCATCATTAAAAAATGGTGAGTGTGCGAAGTATTGTTGGAGGAAACCCTTAACACCAAACTATTTTGGCGAGTTTTTT
Organism: Ixodes ricinus; assembly: GCA_037355805.1. Taxonomy (NCBI): domain Eukaryota; kingdom Metazoa; phylum Arthropoda; class Arachnida; order Ixodida; family Ixodidae; genus Ixodes; species Ixodes ricinus. Next base: position 3,351 of record JAZHYW010006122.1, on the reverse strand, counting down.
TGTTTTTTTCCTGATCGCTGTATAGTGTATAATTTATATTATTAACCATATTCTGTTCCTGTTCAAGCTGTTTTTTCCTAACGACGCGAAGTCAGAAACGTGGCAAAAACCAAATGAAGGATATCCCAGGCATATATTAATGCAATTCATTGTTGTTATACATCGTTAAAAAAGTGCGAAGAACACGAGGACGAAAGTCACAGAACCCTACAGGCAAGTGCTCGTCTGTGCTTTGGGTAGAAATAAATAATTAAGAACAGTAAAATCTTTAACATTATTATTGTTTTTTTTGTTAGCGGCTGGATTTTAGTTAGTGGTAGGTTGTAAAAGCATCTTCGAGGAGAAAAGAAATGTACAACAGAATATGCGCTTAACTTCTTTTTTTTAACTTGGTGCTGAAATTAAAATACTAAACAATAAAAAAAGCATAACATGTGGCGCATTACCTTAATATTAGGAATTTCAAATACAATTGTCGAAATTGTAGAATGACACAAATGGTTCTTTTAACCGATAGGCACTTTTAAATTCATGGTTAAAAAATATTACTGCAACTTACATTGGTTATAAGAAAAGAAAACCAATGGCCCTGAGCCGGTGAAAAAAGCATATCAAAGTTCGGAAAATAACGGCAACGTGACATTTTCCATCACACGAGAAAATATTTGACCTTCACACATGATGGCGACCTGAACTTTATAAAAAGAAAAATCACTGACATTTATGGGATGCGCACTGGCAGTGACCTGGGGACCTATTGAGGAATAAATACGCTTTCCTTTGCGATGCAATATGACGTTTCATATGACAAGGGTTCAGGGCAGACTCTTTATTTTCGACAACAAAACACCTGCAAAACATTGCCATTCTCAAGGCATTTAGTATATCGAAACGATATGGAAGGAACGTGTTTTTGTGAAAAAATATTTACCCTTCTTGATAAATACGACAGTTCTGCTATGGTTGGATAGAAGTGGAGATGAGGTGATCGCCCGCTTCTCCCAGTTCGGTTCAGTTGATTTCAATATTCCTCATATGCAATTCAGATGAACTAGATTGCATGAGGGGATCTAGAAAAACTATTAAACATCGAGAGTTGCCCAATAACAGTCTAATTAAATATGAACACGATGCACACTATACAAGACGAAATATTAAAAAAAAGCGGCCGAGAGCGGTCCCAGTTTTCATTCCTCATGTGTCGAGTGTCGAAATTGTGTCATTTGTAATCTGAGTGCAGCGCCAAAACGGCAAAAAAATAGATGTCTTCGAAAATTGAATTTTAAGAAGATAGCATACGTCCCTTGTAGCCTGCCATTGATAAATTGTTTTGTCTATAGAACGTTTAAGTTACCCCGCATCAACTGAATAATGCAGATGGAAGCTCATGGTGATAGTGAACAATAACGTTTCCTGAAGTTGTTATGATTATAATGCAATTAAATGCAAAGGTGCAAGCGAGCTGGACAAGAATGACAAAAATAATCTCTGGAGAAGGGATTATTTTCGGTCGCGCACCAGCCACCTAGTTTTGTTTGGAGATTTGTGTTTGTCCTTTGTCCCTCTTGTTCCCCATCTTCAGGGATTTTTTTCGTCTTTCCTGAAAATAGCGAAGAAAAAGTGAAAGTAAAATTTATTCTTAATTTTTTTTTGTAATGCAGAAAGCATTTAATTGAAGCAAATTTAAGATTTTTCTGGCAAAGCTTTGCTGTGCCAAAACCTCATTTTAAAATCAACGTGCCAACATCCAGTTAAAATTTAGCGAGTTAATATTTGCGGGATAACGGTTAGCTAAATTTTGCGGCCGTATGTTTAGCTTAGAGTAGCTCAATCGAACGGGCTAGCGTCCCGCTCAATGCAGTGGATGCACAGTGGGTCGCCTGGTCACGTAACTGGTGCCTCTACGGGTCATGTGACCCCATAAGGTGTGTCAAGACGCGCCAAGTCACATGACGTTACCGTTTGTCACGTCTTGGTGAGTGACACGTTAACCTCGAGTGCGGGGTTACGGCGTCGCGTGGCTCATAGGGCCACCGACGTTTTTAGATCTAGTAATGACGGGCATCAAGTTATGGTGAGAACTTGTCGTCACGCCCCATAACCACGACGCGTGGCGTCAAGTCACGGGACACCCCGACTGTAAACTGTCACGTCGGGTGACGTCACGGTGTCAGGTTGCCAAGAGAGTTTAGCGTACATCGTTAGATGCAAAGAGCGCCTTAATTGTTTAGGCAGTATATACAATGACTGACAGCACATATTTAGCATAATAACAGTAAGGCAGGCAGCAGCGTAAAAAAAAAACTGGGAAAAAAATGTTTAAGTTTATTAAGATGTGAGCAGTGCGAGGGTGCCAGGCATGAGATCGAACAGTCGATAACTTGCCTAAGCGCTTCACGCCTGATGTTCAGACGAAGCGTAGACAAAGTGTTTGTTTTCGACACGATGTTTGCCTGGAAATCGTTTTGAATCTTTTATATGCTAGCTTCTTCTGGAAGAATTCATTTATTTTATTGATCATTGGATTAATAAATGCTCATTTGGTATTTTTGTTTTTGGTAGATTTCACCAATGTTTACTGCTAAAAATAACGATTGGCTACCTTTTTTAGAAATAACCTGCCCTTCAAACTTTCCTTTCTTAGTCATTGTGTACATATGGCCTCTATGCAGGTATATTACAGAAGTCCCAATGTTCTGGCAAAACTTCTAAAGCTATAGTGAATTCCCTACCGAAAAGAAAAACAGTTAAAACTGGATTACGGAACAGGAAAATTATAGCTGGATTGTCTTGCTGGAAACTCACAATCCAGTTTGCAGGCGATGGTCTGAAAACTGGATTTCAGGTTTCGCAACAATGAGGTCCAGTTATATTTTCCTGTTCCATGAGTCAATGTAAACTGGTGTTCTCGGTAGGGTTTATAAACGTTCTAACAACTCAAGTAGTAGCAACAAGCTCAACAAAACCTTGGAAGACAAGCACTACCAGAGAGGTCACTTGTACCGTCGATCGGTTCTGTGCGACGGTTGTTGTTGTTGTTTGTGGGTTTTATAGCGCAAGATCTCCGTCGACCATCTTCCGCCAAACTAGGTAAGCTTTAATTAAAAAACATTAAAAAAGTGCACCAAGACTAGACATAACATGGCCATAGTAAGCGTCATAAAAGGGTTACCGGAAGATTTGGAGAAACCAAAAAGACGTCTCAAAAGATGAGAGCGCTGCTCTCCTAGAATCAAGATAGGGTGCAAAATGGGATGTGGTATGCGTACTAAAAACACTCCGGTAAATAGGAGCTTGTACTGGAGCTGTAGGAAGGCTACGTGCAAAGGCAGGAGAACCGGCAGAACAGAT
>JAZHYW010006116.1:0-20383 GCA_037355805.1 Ixodes ricinus | reverse complement strand
TTCTACTGTGTTCCTCCGCGGCACCATCGCCGCCGTCGATCGTGGCCCGTCCATCGCTGGTCATCAGTGGTGACGTTTCACCGAACCCTGGTCCTGTGGCGGTCTGCCGGCGCTGTGACAGGCGAATTCGCGACACCCAAGCTGCCCTACGCTGTGATTCCTGTGATCACTGGTGTCATCGATCATGCGTTTATATGACTCTGCCGCAGTACCGCAAGCTCGGCAAATCTTCCGGTCAGTGGCACTGCATCGCGTGCTCTTTCCCTGTCTTTGACGATGACCTTTTTCGGAACCGTCCCTCAATGTAGCAAGCGCCTCAACCGTGTGCGCCCCTGGAAGCTCCATCCCCTGTAAAGCTACTCGGCCTACCAAAGCTGTTGGGTCTGCCTCATACGGCACCAACAAGAGTCTCACACTCTGGTATACCAACTGCCGCAGTGTGAAAAACAAGGTTACCGACTTGCGCATGACGGTGGCGGCATTGCCGCCTAACGCCGTAGTACTGCTCACGGAGTCCTGGCTTGACCCAGGCGTGAATGACGGTGAGCTTTTTGACCTTTCGTCGCACGCTGTATTCCGCAAAGACCGACGGAGCAGAGGAGGAGGTATATTAATCGCTGTCCCTTCAGGACTCAGAGCGATACGCCGCGATGATTTGGAACACCCTGAACTTGAAGCGCTGTTTCTCGAACTATTGCTGCCACGCGGTACGATACTTCTCGGCTGCGTTTATTGTCCACCTCACAACAAAGAATCTGCGTACAAACACCTTGACGCTTCAATGACCCGTGCAGCGAAAAAGATGTACAAAGACATCCTGATAATGGGCGACTTCAACGCTCATATCGACTGGTGGGGTCATGATGAGGCAGTTCCTGGCGACCGAGTCGATGACCTTCTTCTTGACGCAGTGTCTTCCGCCGGACTCTACCAGGTATGTCGGGCACCTACACACACGTCAAAAGACGGCAATACTAGCTTCCTTGATTTGGCGTTCGTTTCGGACATTGTGAAAGTTGGGGCTTGCGATGTCATTCCCGGCCTCACCGGAAGTGACCACTCCGCAATTGAGCTGACATACTTCATCACGCTGCCCCGCACGGGACGGATCGCCCGAACTTTGTGGAATTATGCCAACACAGATCATGCCCATATGTCCCAATTGGCCCACCTTGTTCCGTGGAGTATCACCACCACAGGGTCTGACTGTGTATCAAACTACGACCTCTGGTGCGACCTTGTCGCCGCTATTCAGCAAGAGTGCGTTCCAAGCACCTCAAGTTCAGCGCGACGAAAGCGGTCCCCATGGATGACCACTGATTTACTGAAGATGGCCCGTAGGAAGCGGACTCTGTTTAAAAAAGCTGCCCGCATGCACTGTCCTGTCTTATTCCAAGAAGCTAAGCAGCTCCAAAGGCATCTGAAAACCGCAATTTACGTTGCATTTAACAACTATTCACGCGTCATCGCCGGAAAGATCAAGGACGATCCTCAGCTGTTTTGGGCATTCATTAGTCGACAGCGGTCCACCCCTCACAAACCGTGCCTCCTATCCGGTGATCGCCGCGTAACGGCTCCCCGAGATATTGCCCAACTCTTCGCCACACAGTTCTCGTTGGTCTACCGTAGCCACTCAGGTGACCTCGATGTAGACACGCTTGTTGATGAAGTGGAAGCAAGCACCATCTGCCCCACCACTGTACTCTCCACCATTCAGTTTTCTCCGGACGATCTACAAAGTGCCATCGGACGCCTCAAGTCATCACGCTCCGTCGGCCCTGACCACCTTGCTCCCACTTTCCTCAAGCTGCTTTACCCTCTCATCTCGCATCCCCTGCTGAACATGCTGCAATCATTTGCAGACAATGCTTTTGTTCCGGACACATGGAAGCGGGCTTTCATCTCCCCCATTCACAAGGGCAGAGGAAAATCAACATACTCTGCATGCAACTACCGCCCAGTGTCTATCACGTCTATATTGTGTCGGACGTTTGAGCGCATGATCAACAGTAAGCTGCTTGAATTCTACGAGGAAAACAACGTCCTTTCTCCCACACAGCACGGCTTCAGGAAGAACAGGAGCTGTGAAACAGCACTGGCTACGATCATGCACTACGTCAGTGACAACCTTGACCGTGGTATTTCGACCGACATGGTGCAACTAGATTTTAGCAATGCGTTTGACACGCTGAACCATGCTATACTCCTTAGGAAACTAGGAAGGGCAGGTGTCCGCGGTCCTCTGCTTCGGTGGTTAGCTCGGTTTCTTACTGGCCGCACACACCAGGTCCTCTTCCAAGGATCCCGTTCCGAGAGCTTCGCCGTCTCAGCAGGGGTACCTCAGGGATCCGTCCTTGGCCCTACTTTGTTCTCTACGTACACCAACGATCTTTGCCAATCTATCGACACGCAGATAGTCCAATATGCTGACGACATCACTCTGCTTGCACGAACTACACCTCACGCAAGCTGTCCCAACCTTCAGCGGAACCTGTCTATAGTGCAGCAGTGGTCCGACTCAAACTGCCTTCTTCTTAACCCATCCAAGTGTGCAGTCATGCGGGTCAGCCGCAGCCGCAGCTCAGGAGCCCCTTTGTACACCGTGTCTGCAATACCTCTTACATCGGTCACATCACTACCAATTCTGGGTGTCACGTTCACCCCTGACTTAACATTCTCTCTGCACGTTGCCAATGCTGTTGCCAAAGCCCGACGTCTTTTGGGATTCGTGACACGGGTTTCCAAAGCGTGCGGTCCTACCACCTTCCGTGTTCTATACACCGCGCTCGTTCTTCCACATCTCGAGTACTGTAGTGCGGTGTGGTGCCCACATCAAACTCATTTGGTTGACAGCCTGGAAAGCGTGCAGCGGCGTGCTACTCGGACATACTTTACTCGCCAACACTACCCTGCGTTGCCCTACGACAGTCGGCTTAAGAATCTCAAATGGCATTCCCTGGCTCATCGGAGAAGAGTCGCCAGGGTGGGCCTTACCTGCCGACTCCTCGACGGCTCGCTCAAAGGGACGTACCTTGCTACCATCCCAAGGATTAACAAGAGATCGGGGCAGCCTGAACTTATTCGAGCGCGTACTAAACACCACAGTTCCTCGCCGATCTTAGCCGGCATCGAGGACTTCATCTCGGCCCCGCTCAGCATACGTTCTCCGCTTCCCCAGGACCGTACTGAATCTGTGTCGATGTGTCGCTTGTTCTCAAAGCACCTACAGCAGCAGGCGTCATAATAGTGGTGTAGTGTAGTGTGTGTTTGTGTGTGTGTTCTTATAGGTATACGTGGGAGTCATCTTCACTCTACATTTCACCCTCATTTTTTTTTTAAACATTTTGGGTTGCGGCCCTATGTACAAATCTGGTATATGTGTGCGTGTGCGTGTTTTTTTTTTTCTTTCAAATCTTGGGTGGCGGGCTGGCAGGCGCACTCGCGTACGGGTTTTAACCTTTCTGCACAGCCGTGCACGCCACCCAGGATCAGATTTTTGTATGCAAATAAATATTATTATTATTATTATTATTATTATTATTATTATTGAGCGTTGCGGAGGGTTTGTTAAAAAAACTCAAGGGGAACCCCGTCCCCAGAAGGAAAGGCCAAATAAGAGACCGCTCGTAATACCGTATTTCCATAAAATTTCACGCAACTTGAAAAAAGTTGCCTTGAGGTTCGATGTGTCATTGGTGTTTCCCGCTCCGTGTAAGCTGGCGCAACTATGCGCGAGAGTTGGCGATAAGGAGGTCAAAGTACCCACTTGCTCGGTGAAGCATGAAAATCAATATGTTGTTTACAAGGTCGGAAGTTGTGTACACGATTCCACTAACGTGTGGAAAAGCCTACGTCGGTCAGACGGGCAGATGTGTTAATCACAGACTGTGGGAGCATGAGTTGTCGTTGCGATCAGTAGTGGAAGCTGTAGGGGGGCATCTGCCATTGCATTGACATGGATGTGGGTGCAAACCTATCTTCAGCAAGACTGGTATCATTGGCCATGGAAGAGACAGAGTGAAAAGAGAAATTTTAGAGGCGCATGCAATTATCAAAGCAGGCGCCAACTGCGTTAGTCAAACGTCACTGGGCTGAGTAGTAAAGAGATTGTTTTTTGGACACGTGGTGAATGTGTCATGTGACGTGGGCGGGGTTGCTGTTTTCTTTGTTTTGTTTTCATGTGATACAAAGTTCAGTTGAGAGCAGCGCTTGCCCTGTTTGCACTTCCTTTAGTCCCCATTTATTGTGCGCTGTTTGCCTTTTCGTCAGTGACCTCCTTTCTACAATAAAAACGAATGACAATATTTTTTTAACAGTGTCCACACCGGCAGTCCCCCCCCCCCCCAATTAAAAAGGAAAGACATTTTAGGTATCACGCAGAACGCACCCTTTTCTGGCGATAGACGGAGCACTACAAAATGAAGGACGGAACGAACCAAACGAAAACCAACACAAAGATGTGTGTTGGTTTTCTGGTCGTTTGGTTCGCTGATTCTCAGTCCTTCTCAGTTTTGTTGTAAACGTTGGTTTGTTGTACTGCTTCTTGCACGGGATTCCCCATTTCGCTCTTCCTCTCTCTCTCTCTCTTGTCTCTAGTGTTTTGTGCGAGATTTGATGTCTATATAAGCCCTTTTGTTGTCGAACAAATTTCAGTTGTGTTTGATACTTTATGTTTGTCCGTCCGTTCTCATCCCAGTCTCGAGGTTTTCACGTCATATACATTCATCCATGTGGAACATGCTTACGTAGTGCCCTCCACAGGTGTACATCGCTTATGGACTGTAGTTTGACAGGCTTTTAAATTGTGTTGTATTCTCATGCAGCTGTCAAATGTGGGACAAAGTAATCTGGTTGCAGGATAAGAAACTATAGTTGGAATAAAAATCATATTCCGAACACTGAGAAAGCACTTCCGAGAGTTCGCTGATCCCAGCGAGGTTTCGGTGCACTTGATAGCAGCACATCGTCACACATCGCGAAGGATGTAGGCCTAGGTTCTGGAAAACGCACGTTTTCGGGCGCAATCCTTAGAGATTCGGGAGGAAGTAATCGAATAATTTGCAATAAAGAGCTCTGGCATCAATGTCTGGTCCACCTCGCTAGCTCTCTCTAATAAAGAGATGGATTTTCTGCACTTGGAGCTTTCCGGGGTGACTAGAGGAACTTGGTGAGCGACCCGTCTCTAATGGGTCGATGCACCTCTCCGCCCATTTCACACATCCTTCTTTTTCTGACTTCCCCCTCTGCCTTTACCTTTTATCGTCTTTTTAAGAATGCGCGGGAGAACGGGCGATCGCACTGCATGGAATAAACTTCGTTGTGAGTTGAAAGAATGTAATCATCTGTGTTTCGTCCTCTCTATGTTTCATTCTTTCTGTTGTATAATAAAAATCACCTTCCATATATTTCTGGATGCTCGTAACTTCAAGCTTATACTTGTTTAAAGGTACTCTTAACAGTGAGAACCTTTGGGGAGTATTTTTTGGTAAATAACACCGAGCTGCAATGTAGCACCATAATTGCTGAGCATTGTAATATGTGTTCCCATAGAAGCAAGAGTATGCAACAAAGAATAGAAAGACGACATAATTTTTCATCCGAAAAGCAAACCGATATAGTTGTGAAGTAACGTCCGAGTTGTTGGTAATACACTCAACCAGGTGGAGTTGCTAGTAGCAAGTTGCGTAGGAACAAACATGTGCAGCATTGATGGAAGTCAATGTCGGAATTCTAGTGAAAATCGGGGATGTATTTTTCTTACTTTTGAGATTCTTGTTTGGTTGTCTACCTTTTTAGCTCAAGAAGGGACAGAGAAATCGGTTCTTAGCTGTGTGATGATTATGTTTCACCTGAATTTTCAGGGCGCAGCACAAATTAGCTCTTGTGCCAGACAAACGTGCTCAGTCCACAAGGTAGCAGCAAGCACTTCACAGATGCCCATGTAAATCCCTCTTTTAACGTCAAACATTCTTTGGATAGGTGTTGGGCATCTCATGAAGCCAAAATGTGAAGCCGGAATAAATGCGTGGCCGCGAGGCTCGACGCTGATTGGTTAACGCGGAGGTTGTGACAAGGGGTGGAGTGACAGAGGAAGGCGAGGTGAGGGAGGAGGAGTGGGCTAGAAGGTTCTGCAAGATCAGGAGGTTTTTCATTTCATGTGTACACATAACAAGCGTTAAATTATCCGATGAAGAGCGTCGTCAGCGTATGCGTCTGGCTGAACAAGCTAGACGTGCTGCTAAACGAACTTCGCTAAACGTTTGTGATGCTTGAAGATTTCACGTATGAAACAAAGTTATCTAGTAACTTGACACGCTTTTAAAGATAAAAATATGCCTGGACATTAAGGACATAGGCAGATGCTTGAGATTAAGGAGAGATTTGCGAGAGGAAATTCAGACCTCAGGGAATCAGCTTACAAACCTGTTCCTTGACATTTAGTAGGGTATGCGTTCAGATTTTTACAAGCATCTAACTTAAAGATATCCAGCATTTCTGCATTTAGGTGTTCTCTACTGCGACTGCAGCGACCTAAAGGCAAACTGCAGGCAAAAGGAGGTCGGCTTTATCGCTCACCACACAAAACACTTAGTAGTATCAGTGTTTGATTTGAAAGCAAATTAATTCTTGGAAGGTAAGAACCTTCTAGTGAGTGTGTAAGAGTGACGCGGTGGCAGCATAACAATAATTACGCTAAACAATATTGTTTTCGTTAGCTCAATTTGCGCATTTTGCCGTGGTAAAAACTATGAAAATTCCCAAGCCCCTGCGTAGGATGGCAAGTTATTGTAAATCAGTTATGTGTCGTCCTATGGTAGGTAGCTAAGTTTCAGATAAGGTTTCGCAATGGCTTTGTCACATGCGCTTCAAGCATTTTAATTTTATGTCTGAGGAAAGCAATGAATGACCTTGATAAGTAGGTAAACTTCTGTAGCCAATTAAAAGTAATTCTAGAGTACACTACTTGTGACTGCCGTCTCAAGCTCCAAAAAAGATGCGAAGAAGCTCCATCTCAACGTTTTAAAATATAGGGCCAAGGTATTGCACTCTTTTGTAACCAGGTCGTCATGCCCCATTTTTACTGGATCCACGTAATTACAAACCTACATGAAACAATTATTTGCTTTAGCTAGTGAAAGTGTAATTTTGGCACTTATCGGAGAAGCTACAGAAATGTGTAGGTGAAATACTACCAGACTACAGTTTGCCAAGAAATATTGGCAAAGATGTAGAATAGACTCATTCAGGTAGGCACGTGTTACGAGCCAGACATGTACAAGTTACTAAAAAAAGTAATTAAGTTACTGAGCATTGACGTCAAAAGTAATTTGAGTAGAGTAGAAATTAATCAAATAGAAAGTAAATGAGAAAATTACTGTTTACCGTATAAAAGTAGCAAATTACATTTAAAGTTACTTTTGAAGATACTTTATATGTTTTTATGGTAAAAAGAAAGTACAGAGGTTTTGATCTGTTAGCGAAATTGTAGTAGCCAAATATAAATCGGCTTGTTTTTTTCACAGAAATGCTTTAATAGCTGGCTCTGCTTGTTGCGTGCCTAATTGTTTTGTACTTTCTTATTTGCTTGGTCATTGATGTACTGCGAATGTGTCATTTTTACTTTGAGGTTTAGCACTGTCTGAGCTCGATTTTTTAGACAGTGTTTGATTGTTTACAGTGTTGCATAAAGTACATCTAAAAAGTACTTAAAGTACGAAGTAAATGAGAGGTTATGTACTTCAAGTAAAGTAGTAAGTACATCGGATGCAAAGTACTTGAAGTAACGTAAATACAATATATTTCAAAGTAAAGTACAAGCACTTTTAACACAATCTTTCATGATGCCCTTTCATTCCCTATACAGTGTTGTTTTAAGTGGTATGCATTTCTCCAGGCGTAATCGGAGATGCATCAGTTGTTTGTGGAAATGGCAGCAAATATTGATATAAGGTCAAGTCGCCGCAGAGTAGTTATTTTACTCTCGCTGACGAGCTATTTGACGCAATTAACTTATAAGGCACTTATTTTCGTCGTTCTTGCAGCCGCCATTACTTCATTCAAAGAGATGACCAGATGACGTCTCGAAAGAGCGTGTTTTGACACGACGATACCGCCATTTTTGTTTTCAAATTCGGGGAATGTACATTGAAGTCAGGAATTTTACTTTCCTCGGAACATACAAGCACATGTTCAAAGAATTTACTTCAAGTAAAGTAAATTTTTCTAAACAGTAGTACTTTAAGTACCATGTACATAGAGTACTTTCCAACACTGCTTGTTTATTATTTTTTATATAAAAACGTTGGGGGAATTACTACAGGTTTCTCGAACGATCTTTGAATCTTTGAAGATCTGCATATTCCGAGTTTTGGGAGGAAAGGCAACGCAAAAAGGTAATTTTTACGTTGCCCTTTAGCACGCGATTCTTCGAGTACAGCAGAAACTTCGGGAGCACTAGATGAGTTTCAAAGCAGGTGCTGCATTTTGTTGCCTCCTTTAAGTGAGAATGCAGTGTGTGCGCCTCCTGTGGTGGCCGAGAGTTTCTACGTTGGGGAGAAGCGGCGACCAGCCCTTTTTTCAAATGGGTCAAGTCTCCTTGAGCTTCGGGGCACAGAGAAACGCCAGTCTTCGGCGCTAATCCCGCACTTACTCGGCCTCTCTTGCGTCGTGTCCGTTCGCTCCCCGAGCATCGCAGCAGTGTTGTTGCAGTGGGAGAGGGGGAGGACTTATGAAAATTCGCGGGGGGGGGGGGGGGGTTCGGACTCTCGAAACCCTTTCTTACGCCACATGCTTCCCCCTCTTTACAAATATCATCTGATCTTCCAACACCTTAGCTCCTTTGTGCAGGAACGTTTGTTGATAGGCAAAACAACCACTAAATTTCGAAAGTAATTTGTAACTTGAGTAGAAGTTACTCAAAAAAGTAATTAAACTAAACTACTAATTACCGAAATAAAAATGTAATTGAAAGTTACTAAACTACTCAGAAAAGTAGTTAAACTACAGTGACTTGAGTAGAGTAGTTGAACTACGTACAAGTCAGGTTACGACTAATGTAATTTACACATGGATACTTGTGATCCTATTAATGTGTTTGTGTGAATTTCATTTATTGCAGGATAAAGCAAAGAGTCTGAATATTGTTGGTGCCATATTGACTCTTTAGCATAACCCTTTTTGTTGAGAAGCGGTAGGAGATTTGCAAAGACGAGGTATTCACAAAAGTTATTCCTTTGGATGCCTGAGAATGGGCTCTTTTTCCCATCAGCGCGCCATCGTGATCACATTTGATGACTTATTTGATGACATTCGAATTGGCTGATGCTTTAACCCATTAACTGCTGATTACAAAATATCTCGTAAATGACACAGCACTCCACAATACTCTCGAAGGAAAAACGACGTCCAACAAGAGGCGCAGAAACGCACAATCACCACATCCCAGCAGGGTCCAAAATCCTCAGCAGTTTGGGATACGCAACCGTACAGCTCCCAGAGATGCCTACTTGAAAACCACCCTGGGAATTCATACCACAAAATACGGTGCGCCCCCTCCCCAAACTCATAAACTCGAAAGAAGATTCAGAAATAATAAAGTGTAGGGCGACACAACTAAAAGCTCTTACCACTACATCTACTTTGTGGACGCCAGCTTCAGTCCGGAAATGTCACTATTGCATTGGTGAGACCCGACCATCACATGGTCAGGTGTCACGCCAACGCTCCGTCAGCAATGGCAAGCGAAATACAAGTGATTGCCAAGGACGTAACAATCCACTCTTTTAATACAAATGATATCACAATCAGAACGGAGAGCCAGGACGACGTCAGGGCGTGCACCACAAACAACCTACCAAAACACGTCCTAGGACTCTTAATGCAACCCATATTAAATCATCCCGACCTAAAATTTAACTTCGAGTGGGTACCAGATCACCAGAAAATTGAAGGGAACGAAAGGGCGCACGCCCTGGCTCGTGATAGCGCAGAACCGAGCGTCCCGAGCAACTGGCCGGAAACCTACAATCCGAGGGAAGGAAAGGCGGAACACAGGAAACAACGCAGGACTAACCTCAAAGAGATGAGTGAGGACCGTGTTGAATAAACCTGAGACTAGGGCAGAAATGAACATATAAGTCGAAGGAACAAAAAGAGACAGGACGACAACTTATACGTTCATTTCTGCCCCAGTCTCAGGTTTATTCAACATGGTTAACATTCACCAGCTCGCCTCCACCCTTACTATAATATCCATAAGAGAGGAGCAACGAAAATCCCCCCCAACGTACACAGCGTCACGCATACAAGCCACGTACATGAGACAAGCCCATACAAATTCACTGCCATGCGACATGACGGTACTTTACATATGAAATCTGCAAGGAAGACCCAAATACGAGGTTTGCGGAAAAGACCCTCAGAACAAAAAGCACACGTACTGCTCGAAAGCACCAAACTTACCACATATCCTGAAACAGACACAGCTACAACCCGACGTCCCCCACATGGGACAGCTGGGCTGGAGCACCGTAGGACTTGCCGACCTCTTTGTGGAAGCAACTTCAAAATCACGTCGAGCACTTACTCGGCTTAGCGCCAACGGCAGCAACAGTGACGTAAAGCAAACCGCGGACACTAATCCCACTCGAACGGAGACTAGTATTTAATAGTGGCAAAACCAGCCACAAAGCGGCTCGGACTACTATGAGCTGCTACAAATAGTCCTTTCATTCACTCATAATAGCGTGTTACTCCGGACATTCGTTTTAATTTTACTCTGTTTCGTACTTTGTGTACAACGCTGTTAAAGCTGCTGGCGCGAGCATGGGCTCTGGTCACGCAGATCATTTGCTCGCCTTCTGGCGAAAACGAAACCACAGATGAAACCACACGCTCGCGCCAGTATCTTTGACAGTGTTTTGTACAAAGCTTGAAGCGGTGTACAAGTGAAACGCAGGAACTTGGTTAAGTTGGTGACTGCGCAGCTCATGCCAAAAGTGGTTTATTCGCTGTTAAACTCGTGGAAATGTATGAATTGAGGTGCACGTTTGTTTTCTTTACACTGCTGTGACAGAATGCAAGAAAAACACTACACAAGACAAAGATAAACATTGTCGATTCCTAATAAAGCTAATGCATAGCACTGGTTGTTTGTTAATGGGTTGACAATAACTTCTTGAATCTTCAGTGTGTCTTGGGGTCACAACCATGATGCCCGAGAGCATGATGTTTGTACGAGCCTAAGTAAAGGTACAGCGGCCTGCGATGTGAGGTGGAATGCGCGAACTGCGATCGGCCGGTACAGACGGCGCGATACCAGTGCTATTAATCTCTAGGAGGAGTGTGTAGAGGTATCACGCGTGGGGAGGCACATCTGCAAAGTTGAATACCGTCAGTTCTGCCAAAGCTTTCGCTCGCTACCCGCCATGCTGCGTAGTCTGTACTTCCTGATCGCCTTTCCTGCATTCTAGCTCGTATCGCAGGCTACTGTGCTTACCATTATCCCTCAAAGTCCTTTAGTGGAACCATAAAATCATACTTTGCTGTATATATTATATTAGTATACTCCCTCCAATATTGAAAAACAGTACTAATACTCCAGCGATTAGGAATTTATAAAATTATTATATGAATTCCGAATGGGATGATTATTTATATTCAAAATTTATGTAGGCATGACGTTGTCTGGTACACCACAGTAAATTTCAATGTTTTTTCTCTTGAACTCGTCAGGTCGATACTTTCTTAATTGGCATGCATTCCAGATTTGCCACGGATAACAAGAGTGCTCGGTTTGTGCCATCGTTATTAGCTGAATGTGAGCAGCGCTTGTAGGAGAACAAAAAAGCTTGTAATAATGAGCATTCTTAAAGATTAGGGAGGAAACAAAAGAGCATAATCAAGGAGCAGATGGGGAGGAGCGGTTCATGCTGTACATCCAGCAGCCAGGCCTCGGTTCTTAAGAAAGCCAGGCCTCGGTTATTAGGAAAGAAGTCTGAAACCAGGACTGGACCGCCAGGTCGTGGACTACAAAAAAAAAGTAGCCTCCATCCAAAACAAAACCCCAGAGGTGCCCGTTCATCTGAGAAGCAGTGCGAGAGATCCAAAGTTCCTTATAGGACAAAATCGGCAAGCAAACAATCCACCCCAATTGGCAGGGTGGTTACAGCGCACTTTGACGAAGGACAAGAAAGATGGTGTGCACATGCACAGTCCTCACTATCACTTGTAGGTTGATTTTCCAGCGAACCAGAAAAGTAAACGCAAGAAGGTAAAGGACAAAGATATTAGACACAAAATAACAGATAAAACGATTCATACCACGCCATATCACGTTCCCGTACATCTGCCGCAATTCTTGATAAAACATAGCCCGTCTCCCCCAAGCATACCGACAGTGCACTAACACAGCCGTTATTTGACGGTGACAGCGCAGGGAAAACCACTCTCACACCATACACTCAGGAAGACAAGCACACGCGCTGTTCTTTTGCCGTGTATTTAAATTTTCCTTGTACGTCGTGCTACTTGTTCTATTTATCACGTTCGGAAAAGTCAACCCGGACGTTGAAGAGAAAATGAAGTAGTCGAATACACAAGAGTTGTAAGTTCAGCGAGTGTGCTTGACTTCCTGAGTGTATGGTGTAGAGTGGTTTTCCCTGCGCTGTCACCATCAAATATGGTTCACCAACTCGCCCAAGCATCCATCCTCTACAGTCGTTATCCCCTCTAAATAAAATGAAAAAGGCACCATCGATTTTCTTGGCGGTCTTATTTTTGTTATGCATCAAGATCGTCAAGTCATTGAAAGCAGCCACACCTGCTTCAATGCACAACAAGGTGGCCTGCGGCGCAGGAACGGAGAGAAAGGGAATGCTCCTGACGTCCACACATCTCCCCGCCTGCCCGATGTACACTCTACCACAAGGGAGGGAGATCTTATACGCAACACAAGTGGTACATAGGACAAAGAGAGTACAGTGGTGGACATTACATTGGAAGTTTTGGTTGGCACCTCGGTTAGCGACACTGAAAATACCACTTCAATCTGTACTTGATAGCGAGCACAGTGTGCTCGTCTGAATGTCGGTTTCTGGCTAACGGTTAGGGTAAGTTGACCCCTAAACTCTTTCAGAGACACTCTGCCCACCCTTAACAGGCTTCAAAAAGAAACCCATCGAGATCAGTCTGTAGACGTTTAAACATAGACTGTTCTTTCATCTGTCGAAATGACTTCAACAATGAAGATCGTGTGCATAATGTAGCGATCACCCGCTTCGCCAGCTTAAAATGAGTCGGATCATATGGAATTAACCCCTTTTTAGACATGTGGTTCATATGACCAAGATGTGTAAGAGGGCCTATGAGTAAGCTTCAAGCCTAGAAATTCCAAAGAAGTTACCCATCCGTGGCTCGTACTTAAACTTTAACCCGAAGGAACACTCCTTAAAATTTCCCAAAATATTTAGACACTTACACAGGCACGGATATGGTTGTCGTTATACAGAACAAGATGATCAACCACATAGTGAAATACATTTAAAATGATGTCATTTAAGAGGATATCTCGGTAGAATTTCATCCCCGATAGGAACCTTTCTGGAATCCAGATGGCTCTGGGGAGAAAGCCTTTCTACTCACCTGCTTACGCGATATAATGCTATTTCCAAACAAAACTAAAGAAAAAGCTTGTCTTTTTGTTCCGGTTATCAGCGGACGGCTTGACCCTCCGCTGATAACATCCCGTCCCTCCGCCCTGCGAGAATGGCTTTGTGGGCCTCCGAGGCCATCGCAAAGGGGCCCCTTTGTCCTATTCTTACCGGATTAGGAAGAAAATAAAACGCGGTTAGAGAACGCCTCTGTTGCAGATTGGGAAGAATTTGACGCTCACCAGAACGTTTACGACGAGAAACTAGAAGATTGGAACTACACGAGCGCAACGAGGCGAACAACAGACAGAAGCCGATCGAGACACTTCTGTGTAATGATGTATATTCAATTGATCTATTAGTGTAAATATTGTTTGTGGTTTGTTCTTGCGTTAATCGCCTGATTTGAAATAAGACGCCCACACGATCTCTTTGATTCTGAAACAGCCTCATTTCGCTGCCTGATACTTTGAATTCATTTGGCTCAGTTCTTCGGCTATTACGCGTTCCGAGATTTTTCGTACGATGCGATTTCCAAATAGCATGTAGACTGTTGATATCGTCATTACAAAAAAACCGAAATATGCCATATCATCATTACAACACGAGATATGCCACGTGTCGTGTCGTAATGGTGCGAAATAATCTACCACAAGTCAGAATGGTGTTGCGTACTAAGTAGCGGCCCTAAGAGCTTACTTTCCATGAAGCAGTGCTTTGAAAAATAAAGCTACTCACTCTAAAAAGTGTCTGATCTCCTTGTGCAAAAAAAGAAAACCAGTTCACTATACCATCAGCAGCCATTAGAGTCACAACTGTTTTTATATACTTGGGAGAAGAGCGTGTTGGTTCAAGTGATGGATGAAGAAAGAATAAACAGATTTCAATGGTCACCCCAATTTCTAAATCGGTGTTCGATCTTTAAATGGCACGGAATCAGAACTATATGTTGTACTGCCGAAATGCCAAAAAATCAATAACCACAAGTTTAGATAGTGTTTCGTCTTATATACGTACTGATCAAAGCGTAGTTCTAGTGTCACAAAGCTATGCTTTAAAAAATTGTTAAAACAATACCTTCCATAATTACGTGTTCTCGATAGTGACCTGACGAGATCATTTCTTTGCCTAGCCGTCTCGGAAACGGTTTAGTATTGGCTGATAGTATATTCCACGATAATTTTTGCCTTAATTCTTGCAAGGCAAAAATTATCGTGCCTACAGTGCCACGGTGCCTATATTTTTATTCGTGCGATCCTAATCTCCCGGAGACAAAACCACTGGTCTACCCGTGCCGTCACGGCGGGGATAGAGCAACCAATTATTACACTGATTTCAAGCTCGTTCTCGCGGCTAATAGAGGCACCATATTGGCACGGACGGCTTCCAACTTCGCTCTCAGTCGGAGTTGAAGTTTCCACAAACCTGCGAGTTGTTACAAAGAAAGAATGCCGAAACGACGAACATTGTATGCTCCCACTTTGCGGTGGGGATAATGCAACTCTCAAAGAGGACAGACCCATCTCACCAGGCAGTTTGACTACGCCACCGCTGCCGAAATGCATCGAGGGAACTTTAGTATTTCAGCACGTGCCCGAACCTCGCTGGAACTCTGCGCGTGAAAAGCACGTAAGGGCACGAGCCTTTTGGGACTCTGCCGCCTGCTTCTTGTGAACTAAACTTTTGGTCGGCTTCACGCATGCGCGAACGCTCGGTGAGGTCGGTCTATTAAAGGGGGTCCACTGGTTTGTGGCTAGGGTAGGCATCGTTATATGGCATATCGAGGAGTCTGGACCTTTTTGTGTTCTGCCAATTGCTCTTTGGGGGAAAATAAAGGGAGAGGGGCACAAAGCTGTGCCTGAGTTGTCGTCTAGCAAAGCAATAATCGGAAAAACAACCCCGAAGGAAAAAAAGAACGGCAAACGCGTAGGTTCCAGGACATTTCATCGAACGCCGTTTCATCAGAAAAAGCGGTCGTCCCGTACCGAAACGTTCATTTACAACAATTGGCCGCTATTGTTAAACAAAAAATCCTAATAGCCGGCCAAAAAACGTTGCTGGGTGTGTTCAGATAAGGACGGTCATGGTGGTGTCATGCCTATTTTTTGTTTTCAATTAAATTTTTATATTAGGTAGCGAAACTTGTCCACACAGCGGGACAGACCTTACTTTTGCAAGATACTTTCTTGTATTTGTGAGAAAAATCGAATTCGAGAGAAGGTTGAAAAAAGGATTTTCCCAAATGTGCGATGACGCAACTTTGGAGGCCGGAGGAATAAAATATAAAGCTTTTTACACCATCGAATTTTTTACGTTTAATGCATGCATACTTTACTGCCCGAATTAGTTAAAGTTAACTTATATGAGCATATATTTCGAGTGAAATAAAATGCCAAACTTGGCTTCTGGAGCGAATCTTACATTATGAGGCATTTTTTGACAAATTTTAAGTGGTTTTAAATTTATATTCTAAAGCTGAAACTTTTTGAGTCGAGTGTTTCGTGCTTTGTGAACTTGTAAAAAAATAATTAGCGTTCTACTGTTGAAAGTGTTATCTGCATTGCGGCCGGAAATTTCGTCAAAATCGAAAAAGTCAAAATTTTGCGATTTTTGCCCGGCAATTAAAAAAAAATAATCATTCTCGATTTTCTTTAAATTTTACCCGCTGGGCCCTTGATGACCGGTAATTACAAATCTGCAAAGACATGTAGCATTATTTCGTTTTAAAACAACAAAATAAATGTATAACTATGTCATGGTCGCATCAATTACCGCTCGGGCGTTTCTGTCTCAATGACTAGTGGTACACGAACGACGCATGACACAGTATCCGTACTTGGTCATATTAATGCCCAGGCGCCATGAAGCACTATACAAAATAGCACGCGAACTTGGTTTCATCGCTGATGTGGCTGATATAGCCAATAAAAACTGAACGTTGCGGCACGTCCGATCCATATTAGGGTGTTATTCTTGCCTTGGATGGTCAAATATTCATTGTGCTACCATTTCATGTTAGTACTTTATATTAGTACCTGGCTGACAAAATAATTTGACTCGTATTTCTGGGCACCGCTCGAAAGCTTGCTGACAAAATAGTTTCATTAATTTCCCTAGGCATCGCTTAGAACGGTCGACATTGCGGAAGCTTCTGACCCGACCGATGGTGGGCGTCGCTAGGGCGGAACGATAACAGGTTATGTCTCGAAAAACAATGGCGAATGAGTGGAAATCAAGGTTGAGTTAGTGAGGATTTAAGTAACGTAAGCGGTTCAGCGTCGGAGGAAACAGCGAAGTGTGCGCTCGGGCTCTATTTAAGTCGCTCCAACAGGATCTCTTGCGACGCCTCATCCGCGATCAGAAAAGTCATGATCTGTGACTGGGTTAAGGGGGGGGGCAAGAAAGTTATTGGTCTGGGGAAATATTTTTATAAAATTCCAAGAGGGTCAGATTGCAAAAACCTGCAGACGTTTATTTGCAGTTAGAACGCTCTTGGTGAGAATCAGCCAGCGCCGCCACCGAATGCCGTAAGCCCACAACGCGCACAGGTTCGTGGTTCATTATGAACAACAACAAAAAAAAGATCTGCTGACCAGACGACCGGCCTACATCGCAGTGAGGTCTTGCCAATAAATAGGTCGCAACACAAATTTTAAGAAAATGCGAGTTTAATTAAAACGATTATTTAAATAGAAACAGAAATAACATGATGGGGTTCACAAGTACCAAAACGTGTCAATAAATTGTCTTAGCACTTCACCCTGCCGGTGCGCGGGTGGCAAAATGCAAAAATACCTAGCGAATACAGAGACGAAAAACAATTACTAGACAATTGAAAGCTGAACTCCTAAAATCCTGAATTACTACCAACCAGATTGCAATACTGAGGAGCAAGCGGGTTGAGGGAGTGTCTATTCTCTCACTGTACGGGCGTGACGGCCTCTTCAATTGCAGTGTTCGAAGAGGGTGGTACCGGTGGATTCCACGCTGGGCTAGTGCGCAGCTCGATGAGGCCAGTCACACACCCACACACATACACACACTTCTTTCGAAGGCTTGCCCAGCACGGACCTGGCCCGCCACCGTCGCTTTTCCCGGGCTGGATCCTCTTTTCCGCAGATCGAATTTCACGGCTCCAAGTCCAGAGCAGACTTCGTGTTCACACAGGTCGCATTTCGTGTGAGACGAAAACAGCGCGGTTGGAAGCGCGATATATCAAACCAGGTGCAGGAAGGCCTTCGAACCGCTTGTCCAGCGAAGTCTTTTTTATATTGAAGGGAATAGGAATTCGTAAACTGTGATGTACGCCTGGGTCGGTCTCCCGGTAATTTGACGAGAGGAGTCCCTAATATTTCCGGTCGCAGCCTGATTTGGTGACACAAGCAATCTACTAAAACACGTTCAGGGGACTCAGAGCTTCTTCCACTCAGAGTCCGCACTGCGTGCCACGTGCACGGAATTCTCCTGATCCGATTTTTCATACTTCCACATGTGAAGCAACTGGATTCCAGGTACCCTTTTGGCATCCTTCCACTCTAGTTTTTTTCTTTCTCGAAATGCCTCAAGCTCGCCATCCGAAATGTAGAGCAAGGATACGTTTTTCATTTTCCTTTCCAGTGCCCGTACAAACCCCCTCGCATCTTGTATTGCGTCAGTGGCAGGCGCCCGCAAATTTTGCAGGGTGGCTTGGTGCTTTACAAGCCCCCTACCCCGTCGCATGCATTCTTGCCGTGCCCTGTTGCCGAAAAAATCCATTTCGTTGTCTGGAGCTCACTGCACTGCAACTCGTGAAGTTGGTACCGGTTCTTAAAATGGGTGTCCGCTCCATCGCTAACGTAAGTGAGGCGAGAGTAGATTGGTTCCTTTGTCCTCGAGGTGTGCCTTAATTTTTGACAAGGCCAAGCATGTATGCGCCGAGTCATGAGTTAGATCACCGCAAACAGCGGCATAGCTCCGCGTCGACTTCCTTGACGTTACAACGCACGTAAAGATGCTGATTTGCTTCTTCTGCCAATGGTACGCCTGTACCTCGTCCGCAAGCTCCACGGTCCAATTTTTGGCAAAGTCAAAGTGGAAGAAAAGAGCACCCCTTTCACAAGACTGCTTCTCGTCATGTATTGCCTTTGCTTGCACGCGTCGGAGGTAGTTGTGAGGGATCCACTTCATCACAGTCTTTTGAAGCTCCTTGATTAACGCTGCGGCCGTGAGCGTCTTCTGAATTAACTACCCCGATTCCCATGTGGCGAAGACTACCCCCTCATCATGTCCAATATCGAATTTTTCTAATGCCAATTTATCCGACCTTGGGCACTGGTCGCACTTGCCGAGGAAGCAAGGGGAAGTAGGCTGCGGACATACACAGAGAGCCTGCCCATCTTCCGCAGAAAGGGAATACCCTGTCGTATTTTTCAACCCCACGAGACATAGCTGGAAGTTGGCACAGTAGGTACAAACACACACCTCCCGGTGTGGCAAGCACTTGACCCACTGAGGTCGCAAAGATATAAACTTTGTGAGGCCAATCGCAGAGTTGGGGTGGGCAAGTTTGTAGACGCCGTACGCTTCGCGCAGGGACCGGGTCATGAAGCGTTTTGGAACCCATTGGGTCTCTCCCTCGATTTTTACGCGCAGAACATCTTTCTTATTGGGGCTTTGCCTTGAGCAATCCAGCTCGTCCGTTCTGTAGTATGCGAGCACTGCATTAGCATCCTCTTCACTAACCTTGCACCTACTATAGGGCTCCAGTGAAGACAACACGCCTCCCGCATCAGTGAGCTTCTTCGCCTTCTGAATGACATACTTTGTTGCCTCGGGGATGAAGCGTTGCACGTCTTTTACCGTCAGGTGCGGTGGCAACAACGTTAACACTTGGCAGCGTTCCTGGAATGAAGCGCACTTGCCGTAAGCTGAGCGCAGGTTCTTTTCCCAGCTCATGCAGCTGTCGCATTTGTCAGGAGACAATTGCGATTGAACGACAGGAGCCGTTTTGGAGGTTTCTCCAGTGTCGTACACAGCGCGAATTCCAGTTCGGATTTGTGTCACGACTGCTGTGGTGATCTCCACCTCCTTTCGCTTTGCGTATGACATTCTCAGGCGTTTTCGTAATGTGCTTGGTGGTCTTAGCGGCGACACAACTGAGGGGACACCGATGATCGCGTTAATGCCTTCCACGGTCTCCTCTACAGTCTGAAAACTGTCAAGCGGTGACCCTGACTACTCTCTGATGTTTTCCACGTTTTTTTAAGCCATCAGAAGCAGTTTTGGCACAAGAAGTCGTTTTCATGCACTTCTGCAGTGGGATTCAGCACTTTCCGGACGGTGGCAACACCCAGGTCGCTGACGGGACGAAAATTTCGTTGGATTTTGATCTTCAGTTTATGACTGTTTAAATAGTCCACGCAAAACTATCGTCTTGGAAATAACGCCATGAGAAAGAGTAACGCACTGAGACGACGCAAGTTATTTGTTGAATTCACAAGGGATAAAAAAACGACAAACTGAGGTCACCTTTCGTGGAATTGTGGGTGCCTGTCTCGCGCCGAAAAATTCGGCGAGCCGGAGCTCTCTCAAAGTGGCTTGCCTTTTAGGTGGGTCGTTCGAGTGGCAGCTTGCCAGGGAAGCTTCCTTTCTGTTGAGCTCAGATGCTGATTCTTGCTTGGAGTGTCAGCTGACGAGTGGTGAAGTCGCGTGGTCGTTGGACGTTCACCTGGCTCATCACGCTCGAGGGTTGTAGA